>JAVJIF010007533.1:0-190967 GCA_038442645.1 Agave tequilana
CCAAGAGACGCGTCCCTTCGATGGACGCACCTGTTCGACCCAGCCAAAATCGCGGCTACCTCATGGAGTAACAGTCGCGTTGTCATCCCAAAAGCAGTATCACCCCTGCGTCACAGAACTGGCGTGTAGTCCTTGCTTCTGCAATTCAGTTCAAAAGCACACTGGCACAAGCAGACGACTGCCCACCTCTGGTTTAAAGTACACCAACGACAAACTTAAAGCATCGAAGAAGTTTAGACTGTGTATCTAGACACTCCACGCGATCAGTTTTGGCGGCTTCAAGAGTTCCACAGTACACTCACGAAGACCATAGTCAAGCTCAGAGCATTGTCAGTCCACCACGAGAAGGGCGAATTCAGCTAAAGTCCAAAGTATTTCGAAATCCGTCAGTCAACCGCGGAATATCGAAAACTTTGGAGGGGGTTCTGTGGGCTGTCTAAAAATTATTAAAGACAAGTCTTCAAAAGCAGAGTCCCAACTCCAGACGCAGGGCTAGTCTCAGCCAGCACTGCAGCACCAAGGCGCGTGGGTCGAAACCCGCGTCTCAGCCAACACTGCCGCACCAAGGCGCGTGGGTCGAAACCCACGTCTCAGCAGCACCAAGGCGCGTGGGTCGAAACCCGCGTCTCAGCCACACTGCCGCACCAAGGCGCGTGGGTCGAAACTCGCGTCTCAGCCAACACTGCCGTACCAAGGCGCGTGGTCGAAACCCGCGTCTCAGCAGCACCAAGGCGCGAGGGTCGAAACCCGCGTCTCAGCCGCACCAAGGCGCGTGGGTCGAACCCGCGTCTCTGCCGCACCAAGGCGCGAGGGTCGAAACCGCGTCTCAGCAGCTCCAAGGGCGTGGATCGAAACCCGCGCCTCAGTTGTAACCGTCCCGGTTATAGGGTCAATCACGGCCACATAACGGGGAAAGTTACCCCCATTATGGAGTATTTTTAGGAGGCACGTACGCTCCTGAAACCTCTATATAGCCTCGTTGCTATGAAGAAGGGGTCGGATTTTCGGAGAGAAGAACTCTGAGAGAAAAGAGCTTGACTTTAGAGCTTCCAGAGAGGAGGAAAGAGAGTCAAACCCTTCAAACAACTTGCTGCGTACAAGTTAGTCTTTGCCTACAATCTCTTTGAGATTTTCTGGCCGACAGAGCTGCGTTACTCCGTCCGCCATCCGAAGAGAAGATCCCCAAAAGTTTTCGACGTTCACACGGCCGGTCAACGGAAAATAAGATTCACTTTCCATCGCACCTGAAGAACCCAGCATTAAACAAAGGGGGGATTCAAGACTCAACATCTCCCCTCCCTTGTAGTCGGAGCAGTAGTCCGTTGTAATCTTTCAATTGATTCAAGGAAATTTTACACCGAACGTCTCTTCTCCGTACCAAACAGACCATTCATTCTATCATTCTCTTACTGGGTCGTATTAGAGAGGTCATTGGTGGGTTTCTGCAAGATCCACGATATCTTGATTGGGTAGCAATGCTTGGCCCAGCCTGACCACCACCGGAACTACCACCATGAGGTAATCTTCCTTCCCTCTCCATTTGTCTTATGTATATACACATTGATGATGCATTGAGGAGAATGCATGAGATAAGTGTGGGGAAGGGTTTACTAACATAGTTAGTTTTTATATTTTCTTTCTTTTACACTTCTTTTTAAATTAAAAAAATATTTTGTATAAAAACTCTTTTCTGTTCTTTTTACAAAACTTTTTGAATTAAGAGAAATAGTTTTGATTCATTTTTAAGAAAATTAAGATTATCTTAGGAATTAGGAAGACCTAAAATTATGAAATTTTAAATCAAGTCAAATAATAGATCTTGTTTAAATTTTAGGAGAAGAAAGTAAGATTGGAAAGATAATTTGATCTTGAATTTTTTGCCTTTGATTTATGCACTTACACAATTTTTGGGATTGAACAAAAACTAAAAACGCCATAAAAATATATTAAAAAAATAATGATAATAAAAATCACTTATTGAAGTGGGGTAATTATGCCTTAGGAAGTATGATTATTCATACCTAAAACGGTGGATAAAAACAAAATAATCCCCTTTAGTTTTGTGGCCTTATTTACTCGAGTCCTTAAGTCTGAGGAATGTTTTCTCATTTGGTGCCCTCAGACCATCAGATTTGGGAGTCACTGGCTAAGGGCTCACTACCCGGTTAAATTAGAATGCCTAAGAAAACTAAGGGAAGAAAAAAAATAGACACAATCATTAGGCTCAAGTAATTTGCATACTATCATAGTCAATAGCCAAGTGCAATTTGTCATCCTATAGAATGTTATTCAATCAACATACAAGTAAAATCTCCCTCTTTATCAGCAGCAGAAAATCTAACGGAAAAGCATGCATGGATAAGTCACTACAGGCATAACATATATGACAGTACTATAAGAGCAATGAAAGAAAAACAATAGTGTTTGATAGTTATTACATGCCAGAGAATTAGTCAAGTAGATAAAAATAGACAGCACGTTAGGTCTTTTGGAGGAGGACTTAGTCATAAGCCTCTTCTCTTTACCTGAACTATCCTCATGAGCAGAATTATCCCCATTATCAGAGTTGTCATTTAATTGATCAGAATCATAAGAAGCAATATCAGAATTAGGAGAGTTACCTCTCTCAGTATACTTATGAACCAGCTTCTTGAGGAGTTTTGTAAAGATTTCATTTGATTTTAGATAAATCAGTTTGGACAGTCCTCCTGAAGTGGTTGAATTTATCCTTCAACCCATTGATTTCCTTCCTTATTTGCTACATTCTCTCTTGTTTGCTTATCTACTGATTTTCTTTTTAGAATCAGAGCTTAATGGTATAATGTCTTCTTCCTTAATATCAGCTCTCTTATTTTCCCACATAGTATTTTCCCATGGTGAGTCTTCTTCCACCTAGCTTCTTTCTCTGTCTTGGTTTCACCATTCATGATTTTATTAAATCATTTATGAGAAGAAACATTCTATTAATGGAAGCAGGCTCAGAGCTTTCTTTATCCATAGAGGGGTCTCAGTCCCAAGCACAATTTCAAAATATGTAAACACTTTTGTTAACAAATAAGAAAATCTGAGTTATCCACGGGGCATTATCATAGGACTCAAGATAAAATGAGGTAAATTGAAGTTAGTTAGTGCTAGCGTAGCATATAAAAACGATAAACAATCTATTTTTATAATATGAAAGTGACCTCCTTGAGATAGAAAATTGAAATGAGCTATCTTAGCCAACACATGAGCTCTAGGGGTGAGACAATTGACAGAAAATGAGTTTTCAATTTTGTAAACTTTATCAATTCTTATTCTAAACAACTTGGCTAAAGCTTCAGATTTACTTCAACCAAGAAAGAAGAAAGACTTACCCAAAATGATACCTGGTCTGCTAGTAGTTAGACAGAGAAGAATCCAACCATATCTCTATAGAGGTTTTCATCTACACTCTTACCATTGGCATCTTTGTCAAGTTTGGTAGTAGTACTCATTGGAATAGACATGTCTTTTGAGTTTCCATTTTGAACTTATCGCAAGCTCAAGAACGTACTTTCCTTGATTGATAAAGTTCCATCTTTTGCTTGCTTGATATGCAAACCAAGAAAGAAATTGAGTTCTCCCATGAGACTCAATTCAAATTCTTGTTGCATTCTTGTAGAGAAATCTTCACACAGAATTTCATTAGTAGACCAAAAAAATGTTATCAACATAAATCTGAATTAGCAAAAGATCTTGGTCAACATGTTTGATAAATAGACTGTCTAAAATCACTGAGGATAAGTTATCACAAAGCAGAGTCTGTACTCCAGACGCAAGGCTAATTATAGCCACTCGCGCAGTACAAAGACACAAGGGTCGAAGCCCGCGTCTCAACATCACTGCAATGGCCAAGACGCAGAGCTTGAAGGCCGCACCTCAGCATCACTGTAGTACCAAGATGCAAGGGTCGAAGCCTTCGTCTCTGCTTCACTGCAATGGCCAAGACGCAGAGCTTGAAGCCCGCGTCTCAGCCATATATGCAATACCAAGACGCAGAACTCGAAGCTCGCGTTTAGCAGAGTTTGAAGCCCGCGTCTAGCAAGTCGGCATCCAACAACACTATAATGTAATCCCAAAACGTGAGGCTCAAAGCCCGCGGTTCAACTGCAGAGAAGCCCTGCGTCTCGGTTATAACTGCCATCATTACTGAGTCAATTACTGTCGACGTAATGAGGGGAGTTAACCCATTATGGAGAGTTTTTAGGGGACAGTTTTACTCCTGAAACCCCTATAAATAGCTTAGTTTGCTATTGAAGGGGGATCTGTTTTCCATTGAAATTGATCGGGAAAACTTACAAAAAAGAATTGAGGAGCAAAATTATAAGTAATTAAAGAAAATTACAGGTAGATCTCCTCTGAGATTTCTGAGAAAGTATGCCAGTAGGAATCTAATCAGTGCGCGATCACTTTATCCCTTTTACGATGCAATCGATCAGATGGTCACGCTGCCTCCTAATAGGATTTCCTTCTCGCTTGGTTCTGAAAATTGAGTATTTGGAAGCAGGAGAACAAGAGAACACTCTCTTTAGAATCTCCTCTTGAATTCTTTAGTCAATCTTCTCTCTCTTGCCAATGATTAGTCTGTAAAGATGCATATTTCATCCCACATCTTCACATTTATTTCATATTAATTCTGTTAATAAACACCTCTCTTGCATGTATCTAGGTCCATGGAGTGCAATGAAGAAGAAGACCCTAAATCACCATTTAATGGGTGATTAAAGGCCTATAATTTAGCCATTGACTTTGGAGAGATGATTCATCAGAATCAGGGGCCCAAAACCAGAAATCGGGAGCTGCATCTGACAGGGGACAGATAGGACAGCGCGCGGCTCTCTCGCGCGCCGTACGGGCACGGTCGTGCCCGTACTTTGGGCCAGGGTTTGGCCCCTGGCCCCCCTTTCCCCTGATGCCTATAAATACCCTCTGGGGTTCTTCTTCAGAGAGATATACAGAGAGTAGTGTAGTTTTTTCATGCTGTAATTTAGGGTAGTTTAGTTTAGGTTAGTTCTTTGTATTTTTCATTTCTTGTAGATCTTGTAATAGGAGAGAGAGTGGTATATAGTTGGAAAGCAAGAGTTTTTGTAATAGAAGGCGACAATCTATGAAAGGTTCTCTCTTTACCTCTCTTTATTTTCTTCTCAACTCCTTTTACATGTTTAGCTAATTTTCTCTCATGGCAACTAACTACTAACCACTAACCACTAACTAGTCTAACTTCTTACTTGATAATCCACATGAATCTAATAGCCTCTACTTGGCCTTGCTCTTGCAAGAGCCATTGATGGCTCATGGTGATGGATCTAACACTCAAACATCCTAACTCTCTAATAAGCTAACATTACTTTACTCCATACTTACTCTCATTTAATTTTGATGGTTTAAGTGTAGCTTGCACTTGTTATGTTGAGTTTTGATGTGAAAGTTATCGTATGGGTCATGCTTTGAAACGCTCTTGAACCAAGACTAGTGATGGCCAAGGATACATGTGAGGCAACTATCACTAAGAGGTTAGCATGTGTAACGCCCCGATTCCACGGATACGGGGACGTCACTGCAACGTATATACGTAGGTCCGAACTACCCTCCCGTATATACGCTAAGCATCAGTACAGACAAGAATCAGAGTACGGAAGCAAATGGTGCATTATACATTCCACACATATATACAATTACAGAATTATCACCAGATGTGATCCAATATTACAATAATATTATATCACAGATGCGCAAATGCGAGAGTACAAAAGATATACAAATATATATGAACGGTATAAAAGGAGCTCACATACAAGTATACAAGGAAAGTACAAGTATGAATAGAAAAGGACACTCACGAGTTTAAAAAGGAAAACTCGAGAGACTCACAGGGGGCCTGGAAGGATGTGGCTCAGGACGGTCGGCTGGAGATCCACGCTACTGCTGCGTTACTCTGAAACACACGCTCCTAGCTCCAAGACCTGGACGTGAGAATCCAGGGGAGTCAAATGATACTCCCCATGCGAGTGTAGAAGCAAAACCAAGTGGTGAAGCAGGGTGAGCACAATAATGCATATATCAAGAAGGAAATACTCAGGAGGCAGATAGGATAGAGCAGGTAAGAATAGACATGGCATGAGAATCATAAAACAGGAAATCCGAATAAAACCAATCCGAGCTACCATAATACTCATAAAACATGAAATCCGATATAAAGTCTGGGAAAAGCAAATACGGTAAGGCACATCACGGATTCATAGCCGTTTAAGTTGCAGGCTTTAGTATGCGTCCCATTCCACATACCTCTACTTACAACTTAAAGAGCCGGTTATTATGACGCTTTATTATTACTCGTCTAACCCATATATCTAGGTATGTGGCTCGGTGTACGGCCAACTCACATACATCCATATATAAGCAAGTCGAGGTTGTTATTGGAAACAGCGGTTGTATCAACGAACTATGTTTACAGTGGGTCCCGTGCATGCCCGGGACCACGGTCCAGGGTGTTCCGTTGCATGGTGACGGAACCAGCCGCAAGGCCTAACAGGAGGGACTTATGTATGCCCTTATCAATCAGGAATAAGGGAGCCAGCTCTCCCCTCGGTCCCCTGGAGTACCACAGGTCAGACCGGATATAGAGTGCACAACCTAATGCCACTGTAAACACGAACACATATCGATATCCGCATGTTTCCCCCGACCCAATACAAGTTGGTCCATTTTAAGATTCAATAGTTTAATTATCACTTTACGGGAATAATCAGGAATTAGGCATGATCAGGAAATTAGGAGTACATAAGTACTATATAGTCAGGTCACTGCATGTAAAGCAGGAAACAGGTCACTGATCATGATACAAGATAATAAGGTCAAGTTCCCGTAAAGGTAATAATCACAAGTCAAGTTATCATGCTGGGTGTAAGGTGATAGCATGATAGGATGGTGATAATGAATAAGCAACCAAACATATAAGAGATTGATAATAATCAGGTGGTAAGTTATGTCAAGAGATTGATAATAGTCTGGGTAAGTCAGGTCATACCAAGAGGGTCTAGCCAAATAGTAGTATGTCAGGTGGTCAGGTGATAACACTCTAGATGTCAGGTGATATACATGTGTTAAAAGGAAACATGCAACTAACAAGTCTGAAGTAGTAGTAGGGCAAGTGTAAACATAACAGTAATCCAAAGTCCAACGACCACGAAGGGTCGGCCACGCATGGTATAAGCAATAAAAGACATAGCACATGAAATAAAATACATGAAAGCTAAAGCGAGAACATGCGCATAATCAATGAAATAAGAAGTAAGAGGGTAGCGAGTGAGAACACTCGCATGAGTCACCAATATACCGAAATATCCGAAATCCACGGAAGCTTGGGATGCGCCACAAAACCTGATATAAATATGTAGAGTGAAGAGGAGAGAGAAAGAGAGAAGGGAAGATGATGTAATACCTATACATGATATAAGTCTAGAGGGTAAGGTTCATGCTCAAGAAAGGAATCAACTAAGACAGATATCCAAAGTTAGTCGACTAGGGTGGAATAGTAGTCGACTAATAGTGGAGCTAGTCGACTAGGAAAATGGGGTAGTCGACTAACAGTGATCTCAAGTCGACTAACAGATACGTTAAGTCGACTAATGCTGAGTAACAGAAAGTTGGGTTTTGATTCAGGGAAAAGTTAGTCGACTGGATGAATTGAGTAGTCGACTAACAGACATGACAAGTCGACTAACAGTTATGTTAAGTCGACTAAATCTGTGATACAGAGAGTTGATGTTTTGGCTCAGGAAAAGTTAGTCGACTAGATGAAATGGGTAGTCGACTAATAGTGATTTCTAGAGAGAGAAAATGTAGAGAGAGAAAGGGATATCCTAGAGAGAGAAAATGGGGATTTTTAAGAGAGGAAACCTAGAGAGAGAAAGTGAGTGATTTTAGAGAGAATCTAGAGAGAGTAGAGAGAGAAACCCTAGAGAGAGAAAGTGGGAATTTTTAGAGAGAGAAAGTAGAGAGAGAAAGAGAGAGAAATCTAGAGAGAGAAAGGGGGATTTCTAGAGAGAGAAAGAGATGATGAGAGAGAGAGAGAGAGAATCAGGAGAGAGAGAGGGTGCGGTTGAGAGAGAGAGAGAGAGCTAGAGTGAGAAAGAGAGGAGAGAGAAAGAGAGAGAGAGATTGTCCAAGGGAGAGAGAGAAAAACAGGGGCTGCTTACGCAGCCCCTCTCCACGCGAGGAGGGCCACGGGGCCGTGGGCCCTGGAAGACCTGGCCGGCCCTCTGCCGGCCAGGGCCTAGCCGGCGGCGGTCCTGGCCGCCGGCGGCGCCAACAAGAAAAGGGGGGAGAGGGAGTTCAAGGGGTGAGAGAGAATCAGGGGGCAGCAGCCCCCCCTTTCACATGCACAGGGGGCTGGAAGCCCCCTGGCCGGGCGAGGCAGCCACCGCCGGCGGAGCGCCGGCGGGGCGCAGGAGCTGGGGTGGCCGGGGGCCACCCAGGGGAGAGACAGGGAGGGGGCAGCAGCCCCCTCCCTCCAACAAACCACGGCCAGGGCATGCTGCCCTGGCCGGGCCCAACTCTGGCCGCATCAGTGCGGCCAGAGGGCAGAGGAGATCGCCGGGGGCTCGCCGGCCCTCGGTCGCAGGCGCAGGACAGGGGTGGCCGTCGGCCACCCCAACAGTGAGGAAGAGAGAGGGTGAAGAGGGGAAGAAGGAAAATTAGGAAGAGAGAAAGAGAGGAGGAAGAGGGGGAGGCTCACCGGAGTTGGGGCCTCCCTCGCCGGCGGCGAGGTGCCGGAGGTGGCTGGCCGGAGTTGGGGCTGGTGAGGGTCGGTCCTCTCTTGGAGGAGGAGAAGAAGAAGAAGGGAATGAAGGAAAAAGAAAGGAAAAGAAAAGAAAAGGAAAAAGAAAGGAGAGAGAGTGATGGGAGAGGAATTAATGAGGGAGAGGGGATGTGTCTCCCCACGTGGAGGGGAGTGGGTGGAGTCGGTTGAGGGAAAAAGAAAAGGAAGGAAAGAAAGAAAGAAAGAAAAGATTAAAAATAATAATATAATAATAAGGTTGAAAATCGACTGTCTCCGAAAAATCCCCAAAAATACCCGGAGGTAGAAAACGTCATCCTGAGGAATAATATGAAATCGATTTTCAGAATAAAATCCCGTTTTCAAATTAAAAATCCAGAAGCCAACCGCCGATACCGGTCTACCCGGGTCGGCCGGATTTTGATAAATTCTGAAAAATCCCAGAAAATGCATTAAAGAATAAAATATGGTTTTAAGAAGTAAAGTGAAAGCGGAATTCAGAAATTCAATTCCAATCGTCCCGGAATCAACCCGCGATACTGGCCGATACCGACTCCGGTGGAATTTTCATAAAATCATAAAATCCTCAGAAAAAGAATGTAGGTAGAAAATATGATTCTAAGAAATAAAGTCTAAAGGACCATCATGAAATTCCTAACTGTTTGAGAATTAAAAATCCAGGAATCGGTCAGCGGCACTGGCCGACACCGGTTTTGAAGAATTTCATTTTAATTGAGGAAAATTCCAGAAAATCATATAAATCTAAAATATTGGAAAACGATGTTTAAAACTGAAATCGGTCAAATCGGAATAGTAGAAAGACCAAATCGAGTAATACTCTAGGATCGGGCCCTCGGTTCAGACTAGGGCTGACTCCGAATCCACGAATCCCAATCCAAGGCAAAACGTTCATATAAATAGTTCGTAATACAAAACAATTATCGAAGGTAAATCGAAAAATACGATCGAAAACTCTGAATACGTAACTAAGTAAGTATTCCGGGAACGGGGTATTACAATCCACCCACCTTACAAAAAATTGCGTCCTCGCAATTTCGTTAAGGGGCAAATTGAATACAAAGGGGACAAGGGTGGAATTTATACCGATTAAGATATGAAATACTATAGGTAGGGCTCTCAAGTCAACTGAATAATAATCATACTCTGCACTGCCGGCCGTATATAATACTGATGATGTCGTGGCTGTGTAATAAATCTTTAGAATAATGCTGAATAATACTGATGATGTCGTGGCTGTGAAATAAATGAATACTGATGATGTCGTGGCTGTGTAATAAAGAAAACCCCGAAAATCCTGAGCATAATAAAGAAGACCGATAATTAAGAATCCGACTGCTGTCCTCTGAAAGATAGCCAGATCAAGATCGATCTGGAGAATACCAAGCTTCATCAAGTTGGCTGAAGAGATCACATAAGAGCTTCATTCTGAACCAGCCACTACCTCTCTAGTCTAGTCATATCTTAAGATAGTATAAGACTTCATAAAACCAAAACAGGGAAGGGATAGGAAGGATTTAGGAATCAAAGGAAAGATAGTCAAGGAGGGATTTGAAATCAAAGGAAAGATAGTCAAGAAATAGATAACTCTGCACTTGCAGTTGGAATGTATAACCAAGACTCATGTATTCCAGTTGCAAATCTCTTTACCATTGATTTGCCTTCTGGACGTACTGAGGAGGTTAGAGCCTAAGCTCTGATACCAACCTGTAACGCCCCGATTCCACGGATACGGGGACGTCACTGCAACGTATATACGTAGGTCCGAACTACCCTCCCGTATATACGCTAAGCATCAGTACAGACAAGAATCAGAGTACGGAAGCAAATGGTGCATTATACATTCCAACACATATATACAATTACAGAATTATCACCAGATGTGATCCAATATTACAATAATATTATATCACAGATGCGCAAATGCGAGAGTACAAAAGATATACAATATATATGAACGGTATAAAAGGGAGCTCACATACAAGTATACAAGGAAAAGTACAAGTATGAATAGAAAAGGACACTCACGAGTTTAAAAAGGAAAACTCGAGAGACTCACAGGGGGCCTGGAAGGATGTGGCTCAGGACGGTCGGCTGGAGATCCACGCTACTGCTGCGTTACTCTGAACACACGCTCCTAGCTCCAAGACCTGGACGTGAGAATCCAGGGGAGTCAAATGATACTCCCCATGCGAGTGTAGAAGCAAAACCAAGTGGTGAAGCAGGGTGAGCACAATAATGCATATATCAAGAAGGAAATACTCAGGAGGCAGATAGGATAGAGCAGGTAAGAATAGACATGGCATGAGAATCATAAAACAGGAAATCCGAATAAAACCAATCCGAGCTACCATAATACTCATAAAACATGAAATCCGATATAAAGTCCGAGAAAAGCAAATACGGTAAGGCACATCACGGATTCATAGCCGTTTAAGTTGCAGGCTTTAGTATGCGTCCCATTCCACATACCTCTACTTACAACTTAAAGAGCCGGTTATTATGACGCTTTATTATTACTCGTCTAACCCATATATCTAGGTATGTGGCTCGGTGTACGGCCAACTCACATACATCCATATATAAGCAAGTCGAGGTTGTTATTGGAAACAGCGGTTGTATCAACGAACTATGTTTACAGTGGGTCCCGTGCATGCCCGGGATCACGGTCCAGGGTGTTCCGTTGCATGGTGACGGAACCAGCCGCAAGGCCTAACAGGAGGGACTTATGTATGCCCTTATCAATCAGGAATAAGGGAGCCAGCTCTCCCCTCGGTCCCCTGGAGTACCACAGGTCAGACCGGATATAGAGTGCACAACCTAATGCCACTGCAAACACGAACACATATCGATATCCGCATGTTTCCCCCGACCCAATACAAGTTGGTCCATTTTAAGATTCAATAGTTTAATTATCACTTTACGGGAATAATCAGGAATTAGGCATGATCAGGAAATTAGGAGTACATAAGTACTATATAGTCAGGTCACTGCATGTAAAGCAGGAAACAGGTCACTGATCATGATACAAGATAATAAGGTCAAGTTCCCGTAAAGGTAATAATCACAAGTCAAGTTATCATGCTGGGTGTAAGGTGATAGCATGATAGGATGGTGATAATGAATAAGCAACCAAACATATAAGAGATTGATAATAATCAGGTGGTAAGTTATGTCAAGAGATTGATAATAGTCTGGGTAAGTCAGGTCATACCAAGAGGGTCTAGCCAAATAGTAGTATGTCAGGTGGTCAGGTGATAACACTCTAGATGTCAGGTGATATACATGTGTTAAAAGGAAACATGCAACTAACAAGTCTGAAGTAGTAGTAGGGCAAGTGTAAACATAACAGTAATCCAAAGTCCAACGACCACGAAGGGTCGGCCACGCATGGTATAAGCAATAAAAGACATAGCACATGAAATAAAATACATGAAAGCTAAAGCGAGAACATGCGCATAATCAATGAAATAAGAAGTAAGAGGGTAGCGAGTGAGAACACTCGCCTGAGTCACCAATATACCGAAATATCCGAAATCCACGGAAGCTTGGGATGCGCCACAAAACCTGATATAAATATGTAGAGTGAAGAGGAGAGAGAAAGAGAGAAGGGAAGATGATGTAATACCTATACATGATATAAGTCTAGAGGGTAAGGTTCATGCTCAAGAAAGGAATCAACTAAGACAGATATCCAAAGTTAGTCGACTAGGGTGGAATAGTAGTCGACTAATAGTGGAGCTAGTCGACTAGGAAAATGGGGTAGTCGACTAACAGTGATCTCAAGTCGACTAACAGATACGTTAAGTCGACTAATGCTGAGTAACAGAAAGTTGGGTTTTGATTCAGGGAAAAGTTAGTCGACTGGATGAATTGAGTAGTCGACTAACAGACATGACAAGTCGACTAACAGTTATGTTAAGTCGACTAAATCTGTGATACAGAGAGTTGATGTTTTGGCTCAGGAAAAGTTAGTCGACTAGATGAAATGGGTAGTCGACTAATAGTGATTTCTAGAGAGAGAAAATGTAGAGAGAGAAAGGGATATCCTAGAGAGAGAAAATGGGGATTTTTAGAGAGAGGAAACCTAGAGAGAGAAAGTGAGTGATTTTAGAGAGAATCTAGAGAGAGTAGAGAGAGAAACCCTAGAGAGAGAAAGTGGGAATTTTTAGAGAGAGAAAAGTAGAGAGAGAAAGAGAGAGAAATCTAGAGAGAAAGGGGGATTTCTAGAGAGAGAAAGAGATGATGAGAGAGAGAGAATCAGGAGAGAGAGAGAGGGTGCGGTTGAGAGAGAGAGAGAGAGAGAGCTAGAGTGAGAAAGAGAGGAGAGAGAAAGAGAGAGAGAGATTGTCCAAGGGAGAGAGAGAAAAACAGGGGCTGCTTACGCAGCCCCTCTCCACGCGAGGAGGGCCCACGGGGCCGTGGGCCCTGGAAGACCTGGCCGGCCCTCTGCCGGCCAGGGGCCTAGCCGGCGGCGGTCCTGGCCGCCGGCGGCGCCAACAAGAAAAGGGGGGAGAGGGAGTTCAAGGGGTGAGAGAGAATCAGGGGGGCAGCAGCCCCCCCTTTCACATGCACAGGGGGCTGGAAGCCCCCTGGCCGGGCGAGGCAGCCACCGCCGGCGGAGCGCCGGCGGGGCGCAGGAGCTGGGGTGGCCGGGGGCCACCCCAGGGGAGAGACAGGGAGGGGGCAGCAGCCCCCTCCCTCCAACAAACCACGGCCAGGGCATGCTGCCCTGGGCCGGGCCCAACTCTGGCCGCATCAGTGCGGCCAGAGGGCAGAGGAGATCGCCGGGGGCTCGCCGGCCCTCGTCGCAGGCGCAGGACAGGGGTGGCCGTCGGCCACCCCAACAGTGAGGAAGAGAGAGGGTGAAGAGGGGAAGAAGGAAAATTAGGAAGAGAGAAAGAGAGGAGGAAGAGGGGGAGGCTCACCGGAGTTGGGGCCTCCCTCGCCGGCGGCGAGGTGCCGGAGGTGGCTGGCCGGAGTTGGGGCTGGTGAGGGTCGGTCCTCTCTTGGAGGAGGAGAAGAAGAAGAAGGGAATGAAGGAAAAAGAAAGGAAAAAGAAAAGAAAAGGAAAAAGAAAGGAGAGAGAGTGATGGGAGAGGAATTAATGAGGGAGAGGGGATGTGTCTCCCCACGTGGAGGGGAGTGGGTGGAGTCGGTTGAGGAAAAAGAAAAGGAAGGAAAGAAAGAAAGAAAGAAAAGATTAAAAATAATAATATAATAATAAGGTTGAAAAATCGACTGTCTCCGAAAAATCCCCAAAAATACCCGGAGGTAGAAAACGTCATCCTGAGGAATAATATGAAATCGGTTTTCAGAAATAAAATCCCGTTTTCAAATTAAAAATCCAGAAGCCAACCGCCGATACCGGTCTACCCCGGGTCGGCCGGATTTTGATAAATTCTGAAAAATCCCAGAAAATGCATTAAAGAATAAAATATGGTTTTAAGAAGTAAAGTGAAAGCGGAATTCAGAAATTCAATTCCAATCGTCCCGGAATCAACCCGCGATACTGGCCGATACCGACTCCGGTGGAATTTTCATAAAATCATAAAATCCTCAGAAAAAGAATGTAGGTAGAAATATGATTCTAAGAAATAAAGTCTAAAGGACCATCATGAAATTCCTAACTGTTTGAGAATTAAAAATCTAGGAATCGGTCAGCGGCACTGGCCGACACCGGTTTTGAAGAATTTCATTTTAATTGAGGAAAATTCCAGAAAATCATATAAAATCTAAAATATTGGAAAACGATGTTTAAAACTGAAATCGGTCAAATCGGAATAGTAGAAAGACCAAATCGAGTAATACTCTAGGATCGGGCCCTCGGTTCAGACTAGGGCTGACTCCGAGTCCACGAATCCAATCCAAGGCAAAACGTTCATATAAATAGTTCGTAATACAAAACAATTATCGAAGGTAAATCGAAAAATACGATCGAAACTCTGAATACGTAACTAAGTAAGTATTCCGGGAACGGGTATTACAGCATGTTGGTGGAGTCATTAATAGTTAGTAGTGAAATCACCTAGAGGGGTGGGTGAATAGGTGATAATGCTAATCTAGTGAACTAAATGCGGAATTAAAAATTAATTGCAACAACACACAAGAAAGTATATGATATAGCAATAAGATCAATGCACAAAGTAATGCAACCAACAAGTGATGCACACACAAACGAGCCAAGCATATAACTATGAATGATAATTATCAAATGATGCAAGGCACAATAAAGAGAGAGAGAGTAAGAGTCAATGGATCAAGCGCAAACAACAAGATTTGTTTCGAGGTTCGAGCACCCAGCTCTACATCCCCGCCTTCACCCAGAAGGATTTCGAATCCACTAGCTTGTCCACACAGGACTCCCACACAAGGAACCTCCACCAAGGATTTGGGGCAATACAATAACTAGGAGTACCCAACTCCTCTCTTTACAACCACAACCTCTCACTAGAGGCAAAACACCAAGCCAACCAAAACAATCACCTCACAACTTGAGGGATAAGCACAAAGCTACACAAGGATCACCTCACAACTTGAGGGATACAACCCAATTGCACAACCTCCTCAACACAATGAGGAAAAGGCACAAAGCCAAGCAAATATAGGGTTTACAACTTGGTGATCAAAAGACTACAAACAATCTCTTTTTTGCACAAACACAAAGACCCTATAGATAGGATAGAATAAAGCTCAAGTGTGGAAAACAAAGTGTTTAAAACAAAGAAAAATCACTTGGGAAATCTCCACAAAGATATAGAATGATTAGTCCAAAACAAATTCCCAAAAGACTATTTTTCTTTGAAATAATAAAACACTTTAAAATAAGAAGATTGATCTTTTTAGCACAAAGAAACTCTTTTTAAAACTTGTATAAACACTAGAGAAAGCTCAGAAATTTTGCCTAAAAATACTTTTTGAAAACTGGTCATTAATGGGGTATTTATAGCCTCTTTAAAAATATAGCCGTTGGCAGCTAAAAATGTCAGAAATGGCCTACCGGTCGACCGGTCGGTCGATCGGCCAACGGTCGATTTTTGACCGTTGGCAGCTACCGGTCGACCGCCCGGTCGACCGGCCCCAGAACCAGAGAGCAACGGCTCTCTGGCCGGTCGACCGTCCGGTCGACCGGAGCAACCCGAGAGTGGGTTGCTTTCAGTCGGTCGACCGGTCGGTCGACCGGCCGACTGACACGGCTACGTGCACAACCTTGTGCACGTCCGGTCGACCGCTACGGTTGATCGGCTTCTGGTCCGGTCGACCGTTACGGTCGACCGCCAGAGCCTGGCAGCCAAATTCTGCGACAGAAAATTTTGGTTTTAATTTCTTAAAAATTCCCATAAAATCTCTAAAATTCCACAAAAATAGTTTTATCATTTTAAATTGAAATACAAACTTGTGTGACAAATTTCAACACAAATTTTGATCTTTCTGAACCATTTTTGTGTAAAGGAATTTTGCCAAAACCAAAAACTATATTTTCTAAAACTTGGATTTTTGAATTGAAAATACGTTTTGTCCAAAACTCATCCAAATACAAAAACATGATATTTAAACACTTTGAAGCAAGTTGCATATGGACTTAAGTCCAATATACATGAAACATATATATATCCATGTTTTTGACTTTAAATCCCAAAACTAGTTTTGTTAAAAATACCGAAACACAAAACTCATGATATAGACTATCAAACTAAGTTTGTTTAAATAGTGAAGCATGTATGTATATAGTGTAAGTCACCTAGAGGGGGGGGTGAATAGGTGATGGCTAATCTAATGGTCACTTAATGACAAATAATGCGGAATTAAAAACTATTATGACCTAAACTAAACTCTTAAACTAAACACCACGTATAACACAAGAGTGTTGCCGAATTCCCCGTGAAGGGCTCTGGACAAACTCCTCTAGATTCCCCTAGTTAAGGGTTGAGGTGCCGCGTTGGCTCTCTTGGTTAAATACAAGTGTTAGCAAACAATCCCCAAGCATGTATAACAATTAAGCACACAAAGAATATCTAGCATATAAAGATGAGCACAATAAAGTATGCAAGATATAAACAAGAGACAAAGAGAGAGAGAGTGAGCAATCGCAAACACAAGGGATTTGTTTCGAGGTTCGAACACACTTGCTCTACATCCCCGCCTTCGACACACGAAGGATTTCCACTATAATCGATCCCACCGGATCACTCGGTGCCGCAACACCTACAACTCTCGGACTCCCTAGTCCGTACACACCGCAAGCCCCACAAGCTCGCCGAGGCCGCACCTCAAACCAAGAGTTCACACACGAACTCTAAACAACCGCGAACGCACTCGTCCGCCTCCTCAAGAAACAAGAAAAGATCTCTTGGTGATCTAAACACTTTGATCACCATAAAAACTCTCACTACAACACTCCTATAGGTAGATATAGCAATGGATAGCTCAAGTGTTTGTGTGAGAAAACTAGGAAAGAGATGGTGGAGGAAAACTCAAGAAAATCTCTTTAAAAACACTATTGATAAAACTCTCCTTTTGATTGGAAATATTTGCTCTCAATTTAGTGGAGAAAACTCTTTTAATGAAGTAGGAAAACTGGCTCAAAGTCCACTAAAAATCTTGTTCAAAAACAATGCCCAAACCCCCAAATTTATAGGGCTAGAAAAACTAGCCGTTGGGGTCTGTCAGGCCTGACGGCCGGCCGTCCGGTCGGCCGGCCGTCCGGTCGGCCGGCCAACGGTCATATTTTAGACCATTGTGCTTCGACCGGTCGGTCGACCGAGCCAGGATACAGAGAGCAAGTCTCTCTGTACGGTCGACCGTCCGGTCGACCGGGGCTTTCCAGAGAGCAGAGCTCTCTGGACGGTCGGCCGGGTCAGTTGGCCGGCCCTCCTGCCAGAACTGGCGTGCACGTCTGTGCACGTCGGTCAACCGGGGTGGTCGACCGGCAGAAGCCAGGTCAGGTCTGAAATAGGGATTTAAAACTTGGTTTTTTTGATTGAAATAAAATCTCATAAAATACTGAAAAATCTACAAAAAGTTTTACCAATATACTCTGATAATCAAACATGCTTGCACAAAATCAAGGCATGTTACAAAAGATTTGGACTATTTTTGTAAGTTGGAAATATTGGCTTAAATGAAAACAGTATTTTCCAAAACAGGTTTTTCTAAAACTTATCTTTTCCAAAACTTCTCCAAATACAAAAACAAAAATTTTAAACTGATTTGAAGCATAGAGTGTATGGATATGATCCACTACACAAACATGGTGAAATATCTATATTTTTGACAATATGCACTAAACATGATTTTGGATAAATATGTAAGCTTGAATATCAAAAATCAAACTTGTATTTTCTAAAATAGAAAATCTTTTGTAAAACAAAACTATCAAGAGTGTGTGTGCATGGTATACTTGAGCAATCCACCAACTACTCTATCCTTTACATTTTAATCTAAAAACAAAATCTTCTAAAACAAACCTAGGCTCAAATCTTCATCTTCTAGAAGTCTTCACTTGAAGCCTTCTTGACTTGGTCCAAACACCGTGCTAGCTCCAAAACTTGACTTTAAATTCTTTGTTGAAGCTATGCACCTACTAAGATCTTGATCACAAATCTGAGACTAAATAAACACAAGATCATTAGTACTATAACTACATGAGTTGATCATCATCAAAACTAGAGTGATGGGCCTTTGGGCCAACAATCTCCCCCTTTATGATGATGACAAAAACTCATGAAGTTATATATGCATGGATTAAAGTAAAGCTTCAAAGAAGCTCCCCCTTAACTCATGCATCACAATAAATAAATAAATATGCAATGAAGCACATAAATATGTATGCAAATGTATGGAGATAAACATGCCAATCAAGCATAAAACACAAATTCTTTTTCTCCTATTTGCAAAACAAAAGCATGCATCAAACATATTTTTTATATCCTATTGTTTATTTGCTATGCATGAACTCAATATATGCAAAAACACAAATATGCATATATAAACTCAAAATCTTTCCCCCCCTTTTTGTCAATCATCAACAAAGGGGTTAAAGTAAAAACAAATCAAATAAATTTTTCTCCCCATTTTTGTCCGAAACAAAGAACCAAAGAAGGGGTAAACCAAATCAATCAAGAAAGGTTATATGCGATATACATTCATGAAGAGGAAGACGCTAAGATAACTTCCCTACACATATACATTACATGAAAGAGGGATGACAAGCCCCAATTCACATAACACATATTATGTAATGCATAAGAGGAGATGTGAAGCTCCCCCTACACACGTGTACCACATAAAGAAGAGTTGTCAAGCTCCTCAATATACAATACACTCAACATGAATCTATATGTAGAAGAGATGTTAAGCTCCCCTTGCATATAGGCAATACACATCAAAACATTTTTAATTTTTCTTATAAAACAAAATTTTGAATTTTCTCAATAAAACAAATCTTGAGAATTTTTTCTTAAAATCTTTATTTTCTTATCATAAACCACTTTGTGCTTTAAACATGTAAAACCATTTTAACTTAAGTACAAATAACTCATATATATGTATGAAAAATGAGTATACCAATTGAAATTGATACATACATATATAAGAAAACAAATATGAGTATATATAAAAATAAAGTCAAATTGATACCAATTGATATGATTTAATGATACCAATTGAAACAATAATAGGATCATGAGTATAACTCATAAAATATTGAAGAATAAATAACTAGTTAAATTAATTTTTGAAAAACTAGTTAAAGATCCTTCAAAAACATGAAACCAAATAATATGTATTTCATGAATCATACCTAATACACAAGAATTGACACTCGATCTATAAAGCTCATAAAAGTGTTCATGAATCAAAGTCATGACAAAACAAATGAAGTAGAGTGTACAAGAATCATGTAACTAGCATTTTCATGAAAATAGTCAATGAAGCTCAAAATGATCAAAATAAATTATCATTTTATTTAAAACATGAAAATCATTTTTATCAAAACAAAACAAACTTCTAGGTATATGTATGATTTATCTAAATCTAACAATATGCATACATATCCAAACATAAAAGAGTCTATTAAAAGTATTTGCATGAAGGCAAGAGACTCAAAAAGGATATACATGTATATTTATTAGATTTGAATAAAAAATGCATATACATGAAGTAAAACATGAAAATAGGCAAAACAAGTGTAAATGAAGAAATCATCAAAACTAGGCTATACATGGGCATAAGGTGAGTACAAATGAGCATGAAGTCCAAACATATATGAATCAAATGTTGCTCACTATTTGTACAAGTATACATCCGAGTTTTGATAGAATCTACATCTAAACAAGTTATATACCTCATGAAGCACAAAAACAAATAAAACATGAACATGCTATATGATATTACAAATGAATAAGCATGTAAATAAAATAAGAGTTTAGAAATAGTTACCAACTAAGGAACTATGTTCCAAAACTCCAAACATGGTGGTTGTCCCACCAAACCTCCTTGATAGCGGTACATCAATTATATGTCTTTCAAGTCTAAGTGCATCCACCATCAAGGCACCATTCCTCTCACGTTTTGTGAGAGCCCTCACCTACATCAAAAACACACGGTGGGGGTTTTGGTACCCATTTTCTTTTGGGTCCTTGGGGGTTAGTCTTATAAGGAACCCAAAAATTTTTCTTAGCAAAATTAATATGATGTAACTTGTCAAAACAATATTTTTCTAAATGGCCTTTGCGGCCACAATGTGTACATTTGTACACCTTAGAATGCATATGAGTGTGAGGGTGATCATGGCGTGCAAAGTGTGCATATGCATGATGATGATGTGCATGAATGTGTGGAGTTTGTTTCTTTGAAAACATAGACTCCAACCTAGAATGATTAAATAAACATTTGCTCAAAGTTGAGCTCAAACAATTAATTTTATTTTTCAAAACATTAATCTCACTATTATCAATGGTGGCATGTAAAGCATGGTGAGATTGTGAAACAATATTCTTTTTCTTTTTAGAAACTTTTTCTTTTTCAAAAATTTTTCTTTTCAAAGTAGTGTTTTCTTGAAAAACAACTTCTTTTTGTTTTTCCACCAAAACAATTTTATTTTTCAAACAAGTGTTTCCTTCACTAAGATCATTTAATTTGGAAAGCAAGGAAACATTTTCATTTTTCAAACTTTCATTTTCTTTTTCTAAACATGCAATATTATTTTTAAAAGAATCATTTTCTTTTAGCATGCAATCAAAATTCTTTTTCAAATTTTTATTATTTTTCTTAACCATGTCATATTTTTCAAGCAATAGTTGACAAAAAGATGTGAGCTCATCATATGACATGTCATTATCTTCATCTACCTCGGATTCGGTAGTTACCTCAAGGGGGTTATCCCCTTGGACCATATAGCACTTGTTGGAGACGTCACTTCAAACATCCGAATCGCTCCCGGCATAATATAGATCCTTTTCGCCAAGGGAGGTGATGATGTTCCAAGCTACAAAAGCCGAATCAACATTAGAAACCTTAGATAAATATTCATCATTTAGGGTACTTTTCAAAGCATGAATGGCCTTTGAGTTAGCGTCAATATCTTGCTATTATTAACATATGAATCATTAGTGGTAGCAAGATAAACATGAATGCCTAGGGCTTTGAGGTACATAGACATCTTAACCTTCCAAATTTGGATGTTAAGAATGTCAAACATGGGTGGTGACATGAAATCCATTGTGTGTGTACAAATATTGTGATTAGCCTAAAATGAGGATCTTTAACTCTAGGTTGTAAGACCCAAATTCAGAGCACTTGGCTCTGATACCAATTGTAAGTCACCTAGAGGGGGGTGAATAGGTGATGGCTAATCTAATAGTCACTTAATGACAAATAATGCGGAATTAAAAACTATTATGACCTAAACTAAACTCTTAAATTAAACACCACGTATAACACAAGAGTGTTGCCGAATTCCCCGTGAAGGGCTCTGGACAAACTCCTCTAGATTCCCCTAGTTAAGGGTTGAGGTGCCGCATTGGCTCTCTTGGTTAAATACAAGTGTTAGCAAATAATCCCCAGCATGTATAACAATTAAACACACAAAGAATATCTAGCATATAAAGATGAGCACAATAAAAGTATGTAAGATATAAACAAGAGACAAAGAGAGAGAGAGTGAGCAATCGCAAACACAAGGGATTTGTTTCGAGGTTCGAGCACACTTGCTCTACATCCCCGCCTTCGACACACTAAGGATTTCCACTATAATCGATCCTACCTGATCACTCGGTGCCGCAACACCTACAACTCTCGGACTCCCTAGTCCGTACACACCGCAAGCCCCACAAGCTCGCCGAGGCCGCACCTCAAACCAAGAGTTCACACACGAACTCTAAACAACCGCGAACGCACTCGTCCGCCTCCTCAAGAAATAAGAAAAGATCTCTTGGTGATCTAAACACTTTGATCACCAATAAAAACTCTCACTACAACACTCCTATAGGTAGATATAACAATGGATAGCTCAAGTGTTTGTGTGAGAAAACTAGGAAAGAGATGGTGGAGGAAAACTCAAGAAAATCTATTTTAAAACACTCTTGATAAAACTCTCCTTTTGATTGGAAATATTTACTCTCAATTTAGTGGAGAAAACTCTTTTAATGAAGTAGGAAAAACTGGCTCAAAGTCCACTAAAAATCTTGTTCAAAAACAATGCCCAAACCCCCAAATTTATAGGGCTAGAAAAACTAGCTGTTGGGGTCTGTCAGGCCTGACGGTCGGCCGTCCGGTCGGCCAGCCAACGGTCATATTTCAGACCGTTGTGCAATCGGTCAACCGGTCGGTCGACCGAGCCAGGATACAAAGAGCAAGTCTCTCTGTACGGTCGACCGTCCGGTCGACCGGGCTTTCCAGAGAGTAGAGCTCTCTGGACGGTCGGCCGGATCGGTCGGACAGCCCTCCTGTCAGAACTGGCGTGCACGTCTGTGCACGTCGGTCGACCGGGGCGGTCGACCGGCAGAAGCCAGGTCAGGTCTGAAATAGGGATTTAAAACTTGGTCTTTTTGATTGAAATAAAATCCCATAAAATACTGAAAAATCTACAAAAATAGTTTTACCAATATACTCTGATAATCAAACATGCTTGCACAAAATCAAGGCATGTTACAAAAGATTTGGACTATTTTTGTAAGTTGGAAATATTGGCTTAAATGAAAACAGTATTTTCCAAAACAGGTTTTTCTAAAACTTATCTTTTCCAAAACTTCTCCAAATACAAAAACAAAAATTTTAAACTCATTTGAAGCATAGAGTGTATGGATATAATCCACTACACAAACATGATGAAATATCTATGTTTTTGACAATATGCACTAAACATGGTTTTGGATAAAATATGTAAGCTTGAATATCAAAAATCAAACTTGTATTTTCTAAAATAGAAAATCTTTTGTAAAAACAAAACTATCAAGAGTGTGTGTGCATGGTATACTTGAGCAATCCACCAACTACTCTATCCTTTACATTTTAATCTAAAAACAAAATCTTCTAAAACAAACCTAGACTCAAGTCTTCATCTTCTTGAAGTCTTCACTTGAAACCTTCTTGACTTGGTCCAAACACCGTGCTAGCTCCAAAACTTGACTTTAAATCCTTTGTGGAAGCTATGCACCTACTAAGATCTTGATCACAAATCTGAGACTAAATAAACACAAGATCATTAGTACTATAACTACATGAGTTGATCATCATCAAAACTAGAGTGATGGGCCTTTGGGCCAACATATAGAACACATCTAATATACATAAAAACATGTAAACTTATTTTGATACTTATCTACTCATGAAAACCAAGATCGGTTAAACCAATCAAACCGAAAACCAAAACCAAAACATGAAACATGTGTGTGTTGTGAACTTGAGCATATCATACTATTCTAATCTTTACACATGGATCTAAAAAAACTAAAAACTATGGTACCCAAGTCTTCTTGTAGAGCGCCGTCTCCAAGCCGACTCGATCCAAACTGTGATCCATCGAGCTAGACTCCAATGAGTGCTATATATGATCTTTGACGCTCGGGCTCTTGAATCACCATGTGAAAGCTTTCAAACCATCTTGTTGAAGCTAATCACCAACTAATATCTTGATTAATGATCTGAAACTAAATATCACAAGATTATTAGTACACATAACTACATGAGTTAATCATCATCAAAACTAGAGTGGAAGGCCTCTGGGCCAACAATCTCCCTCTTTTTGATGATGACAAAACTCATGGAGTTATATATGCATGGATTAAAGTTAAGCTTCAAAGAAGCTCCCCCTTAACTCATGCATAACAAATAAACATAATGATATGCAATAAATACTAAACAAGAAAATGCATAGTCATGCATAAAACAAACATAAAGCTCTTGATATCAAAAATTAAAAACTCAATTATGACTAAAATGTTTGTAAAATAAAACTCTTGATACCAAAAATTACATAATGCTCTTGATACCAATAAAAACCAATAATAAAACATGTTCTTGATATCAAACATGAAACATCAATAAAAAAACATGCATTTAAACTCAAATTCTTCTCCCCCTTTTTGTCAATCATCAACAAAGGGGTAAAAGTAAAAACACAAGGTTCTCCCCCTTTTTGTTCGAAACAAAGAATTAATAAAGGGGTGACATCAAGCATGATACCAATTTAAAAATGTCAATGAAGTGGACATTGATATCAAATTGAAGTTAAACATTACAAATTTTGAATTCCTAAACACAAATCTTGATACCAATTGTAAATATTTTTCATTTTGAACATATGATACCAAATTAAAAATCAGTTTTTCAATCATTTTTCATCATAAAGTAAGGGAGTGGGAATCAAAACAAATGGTAAACCAATATCAATTGAAAGATGAAAAACGAATTTTCTCCCCCTTTATTAAATACCAACAAAATCATGCATAAGCTTGTATTAGCATACCAATTGAAAACTAATTAATTGAAACATGATATTCATTAAAAATTCAAGCTTATCATAAACAAAGTTTGTGCTCCAATATATAGGGATATAATAAGCACAAATAAAACATATATATGCATGAAAAATTATACCAATCGAAATTGATATTCTTTGAAATGAAAGCATCCATACATACAAAAATATGAGTATATAAGAAATGTCAATATTGATACCAATTGAAATAATCCAATGATATCAAATGAAACAACAATAATATCAAGTGTATATCTCATATTACCTACCACCCATTCATGCTCATGTTTAAAATGATTTTCAATATAAAGCATACATAGGCATGGTCTCCCATCCATCCACCCTTGGAAGGTAGGGGTTTTAAAAATAGATTTGAAAAATATAGTATGTTTGAAAACATCTACCATAAGAAGAATACGAACTAGTTAAATGAAAAAACTTGTTAATTAGTACGAAATCCTTCAAGCAAGGAATAAAACAAGGATATTTTTCATGAAATACATGTAAATCATATGGTCACTAAACACTCAAAGTCAATAAAGCACATATCATACTTATGAAAACAAAATCATAAGAAACCAATAAGATGAGTGCACAAGTGTAATGTGAAACATGGCATCATGAAAATATGCAATCAAGCTCAATATTCCTTAAATCACGAAAATCATGAAAAACTAAATTTTCATTAAAAGGCAATCAATACTTCAAGGCATATGTATGTTTTGACAAAACAAAAAGTATACATACATATCCCTAAACACAATTTGAGTCCATAATAAAGATTTGTATGAAAAGCAAATGACTCAAGGGGTATACATGTATATCTTAAGGTTTTGCAAAATAAACATATACATGAAATGAAAACTCATGATCATAAAACAAATCCAAAAATGGGAATACAAGTTTAGAATGTATGAATCATCAAAACTAGACTATACTAGCACATCCAATGGGTACAAATGAACGTTCAAGCACAAACATATAAAGATCTATTTAAGTCCCACTATATGTACAAGTATAAATCCTAGTTTTAATGAAAACTATCATCCAAACATATATTCAAAATCATGAAGCATAAAACAAGACATAAATCAATAGTATAAATACGATCATTATGTAAATCCACATGCTATTAGGACTATGATATACATAATAGCTAAACATGTGCGAGAACACAAAAAAAATGATCCATATGAACAAGGGTGATCTCAAAAGCTATACATGCATGTCAATGGTCTAATAATCATGACATTTAACATACTAATCTGTAACGCCCCGATCCCGGCGATACGGGGACGTCACTGCAACGTATATACGTAGGTCAGAACTACCCTCCCGTATATACGCTAAGCATCAGTACAGACAAGAATCAGAGTACGGAAGCAAATGGTGCATTATACATTCCAACACATATATATACAATCACAGAGTTATCACCAGAGGTGATGAATATTACAATAATAATACATCACAGATATGCGCAAATGCGAGAGTACAAAAGATATACATACATGAACAGCATAAAAGGGCGCTCACATACAAGTATACAAGGAAATGAACAAGTATGAATAGAAAAACGGCACTCACGAGTTTGCTAAGAGGAAACTCGAGAGGCATACAGGGGGCCTGGAAGGATGTGGCCCTGGACGGTCGGCTGGAGATCCACGCTACCGCTGCGCCACTCTGATGCAGTAACGGGGAGAATCCACACACTCCGGGCTCCATAACCTGGACATGAGAATCCAGGGGAGTCAGTGAAACTCCCCAGGCGAGTAGGAATATGGATGCCAGGTGGCGAGTCAGGAGGAACACAAGTGTCAAGTACAGAAGACAGGAGGGTTAGAACACAAATGAAGTATATAAGAAATGATATCAAGTAGGAAATACTCAGGAGGCAGATAGGTTAGGGCAGGCATGAACAGGTATGGCATAATAATCATAAAACAGGAAATCCGAATAAAACCAATACAACAAGTATGGTAAGGCACATCACAGATTCATAGCCGTTTAAGTTGCAGGCTTTAGTATGCGTCCCATTCCACATACCTCTACTTACAACTTAAAGAGCCGATTATTATAACACTTTATTATTACTCGTCTTACCCTGATATCTAGCTATGTGAACTAGCGTCCCAACGCACATAGATCCATATCCGAGTAAAGCAAGGTTGTTATTGGAACCCAGCGGGGGTATCAACGAACTATGTTTACAGTGGGTCCCGTACATACCCGGGACCACGGCCCAGGATTGTTCCGTTGCATGGTAACGGAAACCAGCCGCAAGGCTAACAGGAGGGACTTATGTATGCCCTTATCATGATGGTACCAGTAATGAGGGAGCCAGCTCTCCCCTCGGTCCCCTGGAGGCCCACAGGTCAGACCGGAACATGTAGTTGCACAACATTCCTAAAAGCCACTGTAAACACGAACACATATTGATATCCGCATGTTTCCCCCGACCCAATACAAGTTGGTACTTTTTAAGGTTCAATAGTTTAATTATCACTTTACGGGAAAAACAGGAGATGGACATGATCAGGAATCAGGAGTACATAAGTACTATATAGTCAGTCACTGCATATAAAGCAGGAATACAAGTCACTGATCATGATACAGGATAATAAAGTAAGGTTCCCGTAAAGGTGATAATCACAAGTCAAGTATATCATGCTGGGTGTCAAGTGATAGCATGACAGGGTGGTGATATTTAGTAAACAACCAAGCATATCAAAGGATTGAAAATAGTCGGGTAAGTCATGGCAAGAGGTTGATAGTAGTCAGGGAAAGTCATAGCATAACTAAAGGGTCTTGCCAAATAGTAGCATGGCAGGTGGTCAGGTGATAATACACTAGATGGTCAGGTGATATACATGTGTTAAATAAAAGCATGCAACTGACTAGTCTGAGGTAATGGTATGGCAAGGTAACATAAAGTAACTCAAAGTCCAACGACCACGAAGGGTCGGCCACGCATGGTATATGATGAAGAAACAAGCATATCATAAGCAAGGCACAAGCACAAGATGAAGCTACCATAATATAAGCAATTGTAGTGCAATACATGAATAGGGAAATAAGAAGCGAAATACTTATCGACCGATGAAATGGGAAACTCAAATAGAGGCGAGACTACTCGCCTAAATCACCAATATGCCGAAAGGTCCAATATCCACGGAAGCTCGGGATGCGCCACAAACCTGATATAAACATGTAGAGAGAAGGGGAGAGAGAAAGAGAGAAGGGAAGATGATGTTTGTCAAGTGACAAGTCAAGTAATACATATCAAGTAACGAGTCATGAAGTACAAGATACAAATACATGAACCAAGTATAAGATCCAAAGTTAAGAAGATAAGCAACTATAATAGACAGCCAATAATTAGTCGACTGGGTGGACAGGGTAGTCGACTAATAGAGGGGTTAGTCGACTAGGAAGATGGGGTAGTCGACTAATACTGTGTTCCAGAGAGTTGGATTTCTGTTTCAGGAAAAGGTTAGTCGACTAGGGTCATATGGGTAGTCGACTAACAGACATGACAAGTCGACTAACAGTTATGTTAAGTCGACTAAATCTGAGATACAGAGAGTTAAGGTTTCTGGTTCAGGAAAGGTTAGTCGACTAGGGTCAAGGGTGTAGTCGACTAAGGGTCTCTAGTCGACTGGTAATTTGGTCTAGTCGACTAAAACGGTGTTTCCAGAAAGGTTACGTTTCAGCTAGGGTTTTCTAGTCGACTAATCTATAGGTCTAGTCGACTAATCGACTGGAAACAGCAAACAGAACAGATTTTCTAGGGTTTTGTTTGATGGCTAAATAATCATGGATTTGAAGACACAATTGAACATGATAGATAAACTTAAGTATACTAAGAATTAATCAAGCCTTGGTGATGAAAATTACTTACCAAAAGGAGTGGTTGATGATGGAAAAGAGAGTGGAGATGTTGTTGGAGTTGATGAAGTTGTTGGAGTTGATGACCTTGTGGTGGCTTCCATGGAGATGAAGGAGGAAGAAGATGAAGGAGAGAAGTTGGAGTAGGTGTAGTGGTGGAGATGAAGGAGATGGAGGTGGCTAGGGTTTGGCTCTTGGTGAAGAGAAGAAAGAGAAAGGTGAAGTGAAGAATGAAGTGAAAAAGGATTAGAAATGAAAAGGAAAAGTATTTATAGGTTTTTGGATTTGTGAAGGTGATGCAATTAAAGTAGAAGAGAGGGGGTTTTGTGCAAATATGGGAGGGTGAGGTGTCCCTCACTTGGCCACTTGGCCGGCCATGGGAGAGAGAGAGAAAGAGAGATGGAAGTGAGTGGAAGTTGGTGGAAGTGTGTGGAGAGGAAAAATAGGAATTTTGGAAAATAGGAAAAGGGCTTTGGATTGTGGAGGAAGGAAAGAAATAAAGGAAAAGGAAAAAGGAAAATAAATTATAATGAGAAGATGTTTTCTTGGGAAGGAAGATGAAAATAATGGAAGTGGCGGATTCCCGGGATTCAGTTGCGGATGCGGAAATCTTTCGGGAAAACACCGGAATCGTCCGAAATTCAAGTATCTCGGAACGACCCGAAATAATTACCAAAAATCAAGAATATAATACTAAGTATCATAGTGAAATCTGTTTTAAGAAATACTTTATAGTTTTAAAGCTAAAAATCCCGGAACCAATTATCTACCGACTCTGGTGGAATTTTCATAAATTCATAAAATTCTCAGAAAAAGAATGTAGGTAGAAAATATGATTCTAAGGAATAAAGCCTAAAGGACCATCACGAAATTCCAAACTGTTTGAGAATTAAAAATCCAGGAATCGGTCAGCGGCACTGGCCGACACCGGTTTTGAAGACTTTCATTTTAATTCCAGAAAAATCTAGAAAATCATAGAAAATATATAATATTGGAAAATGATATTTAAAACTAAAATCGGTCAATTCTAATTATCAGAATGTCTAAATCGAGTAATACTCTAGGATCGGGCCTTCGGTTCAGACTAGGGCTGACTCCGAATCCACGAATCCAAATCCAAGACAAAACAGTCATATAAGGAATTCATAATACAGAATGAATACAGAAAACAAATCGAAAAATACGATCGAAAAATCTGAATACGCAACTAAGTACGTATTCCGGGAACGGGGTATTACAATCCACCCACCTTACAAAAAATTGCGTCCTCGCAATTTCGTTAAGGGGCAAATTGAATACAAAGGGGACAGCGGTGGAATTTTATACCGGTTAAGATATGAAGCACTAGAGGTAGGGCTCTCAAGTCGACTGAACAATAATCATCCTCCGCACTTCCGGCTGTATAAATATTCGAATAATACTGAATAATACTGCTGATGTCGTGGCTGTGCAATAAATGAGCCAGAATACCGAAGATAAAGAAAACCCTGATAGTCCTGAGCATAATAAAGAAGGCCGATAATTAAGAATCCCGAATACCAGGCACCAATCACCCTGAACGACATAGTAGAGAATGTAGAATATCCGTAGAGAATTCCGACTGCTGTCTTCTGAAAGATAGCCAGATCAAGATCGATCTGGAGAATACCAAGCTTCATAGAGTTCGCCGAAGAGATCACATAATAGCTTCCTGCAGAACCAGCCACTACCTTCCTAGTCTATCATATCTTAATGTTGGTATAAGGGCTTCATAAAACCAAAACAGGGAAGGGATATGGAAAGGATTTAGGAATCAAAGGAAGGATGGTCAAGAAATAGATAACTCTGCACTCGTAGTTGGAATGTATAACCAAGACTCAAGTATTCCAGTTGCAAATTTCATTACCATTAATTTGCCCTCTGGACGTACTGAGGAAGTTAGAGCCTAAGCTCTGATACCATCCTGTAACGCCCCGATCCCGGCGATACGGGGACGTCACTGCAACGTATATACGTAGGTCAGAACTACCCTCCCGTATATACGCTAAGCATCAGTACAGACAAGAATCAGAGTACGGAAGCAAATGGTGCATTATACATTCCAACACATATATATACAATCACAGAGTTATCACCAGAGGTGATGAATATTACAATAATAATACATCACAGATATGCGCAAATGCGAGAGTACAAAAGATATACATACATGAACAGCATAAAAGGGCGCTCACATACAAGTATACAAGGAAATGAACAAGTATGAATAGAAAAAGGGCACTCACGAGTTTGCTAAGAGGAAACTCGAGAGGCATACAGGGGGTCTGGAAGGATGTGGCCCTGGACGGTCGGCTGGAGATCCACGCTACCGCTGCGCCACTCTGATGCAGTAACGGGGAGAATCCACACACTCCGGGCTCCATAACCTGGACATGAGAATCCAGGGGAGTCAGTGAAACTCCCCAGGCGAGTAGGAATATGGATGCCAGGTGGCGAGTCAGGAGGAACACAAGTGTCAAGTACAGAAGACAGGAGGGTTAGAACACAAATGAAGTATATAAGAAATGATATCAAGTAGGAAATACTCAGGAGGCAGATAGGTTAGGGCAGGCATGAACAGGTATGGCATAATAATCATAAAACAGGAAATCCGAATAAAACCAATACAACAAATATGGTAAGGCACATCACAGATTCATAGCCGTTTAAGTTGCAGGCTTTAGTATGCGTCCCATTCCACATACCTCTACTTACAACTTAAAGAGCCGATTATTATAACACTTTATTATTACTCGTCTTACCCTGATATCTAGCTATGTGAACTAGCGTCCCAACGCACATAGATCCATATCCGAGTAAAGCAAGGTTGTTATTGGAACCCAGCGGGGGTATCAACGAACTATGTTTACAGTGGGTCCCGTACATACCCGGGACCACGGCCCAGGATTGTTCCGTTGCATGGTAACGGAAACCAGCCGCAAGGCTAACAGGAGGGACTTATGTATGCCCTTATCATGATGGTACCAGTAATGAGGGAGCCAGCTCTCCCCTCGGTCCCCTGGAGGCCCACAGGTCAGACCGGAACATGTAGTTGCACAACATTCCTAAAAGCCACTGTAAACACGAACACATATTGATATCCGCATGTTTCCCCCGACCCAATACAAGTTGGTACTTTTTAAGGTTCAATAGTTTAATTATCACTTTACGGGAAAAACAGGAGATGGACATGATCAGGAATCAGGAGTACATAAGTACTATATAGTCAGTCACTGCATATAAAGCAGGAATACAAGTCACTGATCATGATACAGGATAATAAAGTAAGGTTCCCGTAAAGGTGATAATCACAAGTCAAGTATATCATGCTGGGTGTCAAGTGATAGCATGACAGGGTGGTGATATTTAGTAAACAACCAAGCATATCAAAGGATTGAAAATAGTCGGGTAAGTCATGGCAAGAGGTTGATAGTAGTCAGGGCAAGTCATAGCATAACTAAGGGTCTTGCCAAATAGTAGCATGGCAGGTGGTCAGGTGATAATACACTAGATGGTCAGGTGATATACATGTGTTAAATAAAAGCATGCAACTGACTAGTCTGAGGTAATGGTATGGCAAGGTAACATAAAAGTAACTCAAAGTCCAACGACCACGAAGGGTCGGCCACGCATGGTATATGATGAAGAAACAAGCATATCATAAGCAAGGCACAAGCACAAGATGAAGCTACCATAATATAAGCAATTGTAGTGCAATACATGAATAGGGAAATAAGAAGCGAAATACTTATCGACCGATGAAACGGGAAACTCAAATAGAGGCGAGACTACTCGCCTAAATCACCAATATGCCGAAAGGTCCAATATCCACGGAAGCTCGGGATGCGCCACAAACCTGATATAAACATGTAGAGAGAAGGGGAGAGAGAAAGAGAGAAGGGAAGATGATGTTTGTCAAGTGACAAGTCAAGTAAAACATATCAAGTAACGAGTCATGAAGTACAAGATACAAATACATGAACCAAGTATAAGATCCAAAGTTAAGAAGATAAGCAACTATAATAGACAGCCAATAATTAGTCGACTGGGTGGACAGGGTAGTCGACTAATAGAGGGGTTAGTCGACTAGGAAGATGGGGTAGTCGACTAATACTGTGTTCCAGAGAGTTGGATTTCTGTTTCAGGAAAAGGTTAGTCGACTAGGGTCATATGGGTAGTCGACTAACAGACATGACAAGTCGACTAACAGTTATGTTAAGTCGACTAAATCTGAGATACAGAGAGTTAAGGTTTCTGGTTCAGGAAAGGTTAGTCGACTAGGGTCAAGGGTGTAGTCGACTAAGGGTCTCTAGTCGACTGGTAATTTGGTCTAGTCGACTAAAACGGTGTTTCCAGAAAGGTTACGTTTCAGCTAGGGTTTTCTAGTCGACTAATCTATAGGTCTAGTCGACTAATCGACTGGAAACAGCAAACAGAACAGATTTTCTAGGGTTTTGTTTGATGGCTAAATAATCATGGATTTGAAGACACAATTGAACATGATAGATAAACTTAAGTATACTAAGAATTAATCAAGCCTTGGTGATGAAAATTACTTACCAAAAGGAGTGGTTGATGATGGAAAAGAGAGTGGAGATGTTGGTGGAGTTGATGAAGTTGTTGGAGTTGATGACCTTGTGGTGGCTTCCCATGGAGATGAAGGAGGAAGAAGATGAAGGAGAGAAGTTGGAGTAGGTGTAGTGGTGGAGATGAAGGAGATGGAGGTGGCTAGGGTTTGGCTCTTGGTGAAGAGAAGAAAGAGAAAGGTGAAGTGAAGAATGAAGTGAAAAAGAATTAGAAATGAAAAGGAAAAGTATTTATAGGTTTTTGGATTTGTGAAGGTGATGCAATTAAAGTAGAAGAGAGGGGGTTTTGTGCAAATATGGGGAGGGTGAGGTGTCCCTCACTTGGCCACTTGGCCGGCCATGGGAGAGAGAGAGAAAGAGAGATGGAAGTGAGTGGAAGTTGGTGGAAGTGTGTGGAGAGGAAAAATAGGAATTTTGGAAAATAGGAAAAGGGCTTTGGCTTGTGGAGGAAGGAAAGAAATAAAGGAAAAGGAAAAAGGAAAATAAATTATAATGAGAAGATGTTTTCTTGGGAAGGAAGATGAAAATAATGGAAGTGGCGGATTCCCGGGATTCAGTTGCGGATGCGGAAATCTTTCGGGAAAACACCGGAATCGTCCGAAATTCAAGTATCTCGGAACGACCCGAAATAATTACCAAAAATCAAGAATATAATACTAAGTATCATAGTGAAATCTGTTTTAAGAAATACTTTATAGTTTTAAAGCTAAAAATCCCGGAACCAATTATCTACCGACTCCGGTGGAATTTTCATAAATTCATAAAATCCTCAGAAAAAGAATGTAGGTAGAAAATATGATTCTAAGGAATAAAGCCTAAAGGACCATCACGAAATTCCAAACTGTTTGAGAATTAAAAATCCAGGAATCGGTCAGCGGCACTGGCCGACACCGGTTTTGAAGACTTTCATTTTAATTCCAGAAAAATCTAGAAAATCATAAAAAATATATAATATTGGAAAATGATATTTAAAACTAAAATCGGTCAATTCTAATTATCAGAATGTCTAAATCGAGTAATACTCTAGGATCGGGCCTTCGGTTCAGACTAGGGCTGACTCCGAATCCACGAATCCAAATCCAAGACAAAACAGTCATATAAGGAATTCATAATACAGAATGAATACAGAAAACAAATCGAAAAATACGATCGAAAAATCTGAATACGCAACTAAGTACGTATTCCGGGAACGGGGTATTACATAATCAAAACATGAAGCATCAAACAAAAATCATAAAATCCATATGATCATTATGTATATGCATGTGCATTAGATCTAGGACATACATATTAGTTTTAAAAACAAAGTGAGAACACAATGATATAATTCCATTTTAAACATGGGTGTCTCAAATAACTAACAAGTATATCACTAATCTAACTAACATGGCATAATCATAATAATTAATAAACATCAAAACATGCTATGAATTAAAGACATGAAAAGCATGCAAGTATAAACGGGAGTTAGAGATCGATATCAAAACCAATGAGGGCACTTCTCTAGTTCTCCAAAGTAAGGTGGTGCTCCCACCAAACCTCCCTTGAAAGTGATGCATCCAAATAGTTTTCTTTAAGCACGGAACGCATCCACTTCAAGGCATCGCTACTCTCAGGTTATGCGAGAGCCCACACCTACATCAAACACAATAGGGGTGGTCTTTGGTACCCATTTTCTTTTGGGTCCATAGGGGTTAGTACCTTTCCTAACCCAAACAAAATTAGTTGCTAAATTTTCATCATATATACGATCATAGCAAAATTTAGCAAGGTGGCCCTTTCGTCCACAATGTGTACACGTGTACACATGAGCATACATAGTGTGATGTTTGTGACTGTGATGAGCATGTGTATGCCGTGGAGGGTGTGCATGCAAGAATGAAACTTGTTTCTTTCGAACCAAGGATTCCAAGTGTGTATGATTCATGGCACAATGGCTCAAAGTGGAGCCCAAACAATCAACACTTTTCTTCAAATCATTTATATCATTTTCAATACTTGAAGATAAAGTAGAGCATGTAATAGGTGAGCTAGATGAAGAAGCCACACTAGCATGGCAAACATGTGAGTCTATATCAATTTTTAAAGATTCATTTTTCTTTAAAACTAAATCTAATTCTTTTGTAATGAAATCAATTTCATTTTTCAAAGAGAGGTTATCTTTTAAAATAAAACCTAATTTTGAAGATAAAACTTTATTATTTTTCAAAACATCATCACAATCATTTTTGCTTTTCAAAAATTCATTTTCCTTTAGGACAAGGTCAAGTTGAGATTTAAGTGAGTCACGTTCATTAGCAATCTCTTCCTTCTCTTGCAAAATCAATTCAAAACTGGAACACAAATCCTTAATTTCTTCTTTTAGTTCAAAGTTCTTTTTCAAAAGGTCATGTTTTTCCAAGAATTTTTCAAGCTTTGCAGCAAGTTCTACATTTAAGGTTTGTACTTCTAAACACCCATAGCAATAGGAACTAGAGCTATCATCTAATTGAGATTCCGATAGTACCTCAAGGGAGTCATTCCCTTAGACCATGAGGCAATGCTCGTTGGACTTGTCTCTCCTAGATCTTCTCATCTTTTCGATAATCTTTGGAAGCTCGGGAGAAGTCAAAATGCTCCAATCTGCAAAAGTCGAATCATAGTGAGCAAACACATGTAAGAAATCTTGATCAAGAGATGCTCTAAGTGTCTTAATGGCTAATGCATTGGCTTTTTTATGTTTGCTATCATTGGGGTAGGATTCTTTAGTAGTGGCTTGGTATACTTTATTACCTAGGGCTTTCAAATGACTACTCATCTTGGCCTTCCAAATATCAAGTGTAGAAATGTCAAACATAGGAGGGCTATCCATGAGTGCAAACTAAATGTGTGCAAGTGCAAATGCAAATGAAGATTAGCAAACAAAGATCTCACTCCTAGGTGGTTAAACCTAATATCAGGAGCTAGGCTCTGATACCAATTGAAATCACCTAGAGGGGGGTGAATAGGTGATAATGCTAATCTAGTGAACTAAATGCGGAATTAAAATTAATTGCAACAACACACAAGCAAGTATATGATATAGCAATAAGATCAATGCACAAAGTAATGCAACCAACAAGTGATGCACACACAAACGAGCCAAGCATATAACTATGAATGATAATTATGAAATGATGCAAGGCACAATAAAGAGAGAGAGAGAGAGAGTGAGTAAAAGTCAATGGATCAAGCGCAAACAATAAGATTTGTTTCGAGGTTCGAGCACCCAGCTCTACATCCCCGCCTTCACCCAGAAGGATTTCGAATCCACTAGCTTGTCCACACAGGACTCCCACACAGAGAACCTCCACCGAGGATTTGGGGCAATACAATAACTAGGAGTACCCAACTCCTCTCTTTACGACCACAACCTCTCACTAGAGGCAAAGCACTAAGCCAACCAAAACAATTACCTCACAACTTGAGGGATAAGTACAAAGCTACACAAGGATCACCTCACAACTTGAGGGATACAACCCAATTGCACAACCTCCTCAACACAATGCGGGAAAGGCACAAAGCCAAGCAAATATAGAGTTTACAACTTGGTGATCAAAAGACCACAAACAATCTCTTTTTCTCACATACACAAAGACCCTATAGATAGGATAGAATGAAGCTCAAGTGTGGAAAACAAAGTGTTTAAAACAAAGAAAAATCACTTGGGAAATCTCTACAAAGATATAGAATGATTAGTCCAAAACAAATTCCCAAAAGACTATTTTTCTTTGAAATAATAAAACACTTTAAAACAAGAAGATTGATCTTTTTAGCCCAAAGAAACTCTTTTTAAAACTTGTATGAACACTAGAGAAAACTCAGAAATTTTGCCCAAAAATACTTTTTGAAAACTGGTCATTAATGGGGTATTTATAGCCTCTTTAAAAATATAGCCGTTGGTAGCTAAACATGCCAGAAATGGCCTACCGTCGACCGGTCGGTCGACCGGCCAACGGTCGATTTTTGACCGTTGGCAGCTACCGGTCGACCGCCTGGTCGACCGACCCCAGAACCAGAGAGCAACGGCTCTCTGGCCGGTCGACCGGAGCAACCCGAGAGTGGGTTGCTTTCAGTCGGTCGACTGGTCGGTCGACCGGCCGACTGACACGGCTACGTGCACAACCTTGTGCACGTCCGGTCGACCGCTACGGTCGACCGGCTTCTGGTCCAGTCAACCGTTACGGTCGACCGCCGACTGACACGGCTACGTGCACAACCTTGTGCACGTCCGGTCGACCGCTACGATCGACCGCCAGACCTGGCAGCCAAATTCTGGGACAGAAAATTTTGGTTTTTAATTTCTTAAAAATTCCCATAAAATCTCTAAAATTTCGCAAAAATAGTTTTATCATTTTAAATTGAAATACAAACTTGTGTGACAAATTTTAACACAAATTTTGATCTTTTTGAACCATTTTTTGTGTAAAGGAATTTTGCCAAAAACCAAAAACCAAAAACTGTATTTTCTAAAACTTAGATTTTTGAATTGAAAATACGTTTTGTCCAAAACTCATCCAAATACAAAAACATGATATTTAAACACTTTGAAGAAAGTTGCATATGGACATAAGTCCAATATACATGAAACATATATATATCCATGTTTTTGACTTTAAATCCCAAAACTAGTTTTGTTAAAAATACCGAAACACAAAACTCATGATATAGACTATCAAACTAAGTTTGTTTAAATAGTGAAGCATGTATGTATATAGAACACATCTAATATACATAAAAACATGTAAACTTATTTTGATATTTATCTACTCATGAAAACCAAGATCGGTTAAACCAATCAAACCGAAAACCAAAACCAAAACATGAAACATGTGTGTGTTGTGAACTTGAGCATATCATACTATTCTAATTTTTACACATAGATCTAAACAAATTAAAAACTATGGTACCCAAGTCTTCTTGTAGAGCGCCGTCTCCAAGCCGACTCGATCCAAACCGTGATCCATCGAGCTAGACTCCAATGAGTGCTATATATGATCTTTGACCCTCGGGCTCTTGAATCACCATGTGAAAGCTTCCAAACCATCTTGTTGAAGCTAATCACCAACTAATATCTTGATTAATGATCTGAAACTAAATATCACAAGATTATTAGTACACATAACTACATGAGTTAATCATCATCAAAACTAGAGTGGAAGGCCTCTGGGCCAACAAGTAGCCATGAATTTCTTTCTTTTTCACTTTGTTTTTAGTTATACAAACAAAATCACGAAAACAATTCTACTATGTTTCCCACTTCTTTGTGTTTCACCATACTTCTCTTTCCATTCTTTAATTTCGTTTCTTTTCATTCTTTCAAACATTGAAGAATTGTTAACACACACGTGAATCAATCGGTAAAGCTTCTATCACCTCTCGTCCTTGTGGATTCGACTCGTTTTAGCCTCTATACTATAACGGAAGTATCGAGGAAGCTAAAGCATACACACTTTAAATATTGATTTCTAAATATACATTTCTTGTGCGCGATTTTCCCTCGATCAAATTTTGGCGCCGTTGCTGAGGATGGGAACGGTTTTGAATTCACGTTTTTGTTAACTTTTCTTCTTTGTTTTTGGTGTGCAGGTCAAAATCTTTAGCATTGCAGAAGTCCACACTTTCTTGTTGGCCCAAAGGCCATTAGCCCAAAGTTTTGATGATAACAAACCATATATATTTATGTTTTTAACAAGTTTGTTTAAATGAGTTTCAGGTAAAAATCATAGTTTGGTTGACGGCTCTAACACAAGGCTCACACATTTGGAAGCCGCAAAGATTTGGATCCCAGAGCCTAGCACAATAGAAGCGCTCCAGGATCAAACAAGATTGAAGACTATACAAGATTTGTATTTTCCATTTTTAGTTAGGATTTATAGTCTATTTTGTCAAAACCGAGATGATAGAGGTAGATAACTTTGGGATTGTCACACACACATTTCTTATTGCTTCAAGCTTACAAACAAATTTTTATTACAAAATTTCTAACCTAGTTTCGGAAAAACAAAGTTTGTTTTTGAAAAACAAGTTTTTGGAAAAACCGTTTTGTTTAGAAAAAGGATTTTTTATCAAAATAAAGTTCAAATTATTTTGGTGTTGATCTATGATCACACCCTGATCCTTATAAGTCCTAGAACTCTATTTTGTATATACCCAATCCAAAGAATTTTTATCAAAAATTTCTATCTTCAAAAGCCCTTTCAAAAATCTGTTTTTAGCCTGAGTCCGGTCGACCGCACGGTCGGCCGCTGGCAGAGCTGAATTGCTCTGTCGGTCGACCGGGCGGTCGACCGACATGCACCACTGTGCATGTGTGCACTTCGGTCGACCGACTGGTCGACCGTGAGAGAGAGCAGTGCTCTCTGTTTTTTTTTCTGGTCGACCGGACCGGTCGACCGACAGAGAGAACGTACTCTCTGTTTGGACTGCGGTCGACCGTCCCGGTTGACCGGTTTCCCAACGGTCGAAAATCCGACCGTTGGCTGTCGACCGGCCCGGTCGACCGACAACAGTCAGAATTTTCTGACAGTTTCCAATAGCTATTTTTCTGACCTGTTTTGTGTTGGGTTTCCCCCCAACGATTCTCTTGACCTTTGTAACCCAGTTTTCATCCCTATAAATAGAGGGAGTGTTCTACAACTAAAGATAACAAGATTTACAAAAAGATTTACAAGTTTTTCAAAAGTTTAGCCTTTTAGCAAATAGCTTTCATTGAGCCAAATTCCAATCATTTTTAGCTTGAAGCTTTCCTCTATTTCTCTTCTAAATTGTGCACTACACAATCCCAAAGCTTCATCTCCTCATCTTGGTTGTAGGGTTGTGCAAGTGAGCCTTTGTTTGTGATCAAGTGTTAATCACCTTTTTCTTCATATTGAGAAGTTGTAGAGGCATCGGCCTCAAGCGAGCTAGTGTGCTCCTAGTTGGTGTTGCGGCACCGCGAGAGAGGACAAGTGTGTTCAAGGAGTTCTAGTGAGAACTTATATCGACGATCCGGTGGGATCAAGAATAGTGGAAATCCTTCATCGTGTTGAAGGCGGGGACGTAGAGCAGTGGCTCGAACCTCGAAACATATCATTATGTTTGCGATTGTCTACTTATCTCTAAACTCACTCTCTCCTTTACTTGCTCTATTACTTGTTTATATTCTTGCAAGTCCTTTTATAATTGTTGCTTATTGTTAAATAGTTTTTTAAATCCGCATTATTTGTCACTTGGTATAGCCATCACCTATTCACCCCCATTTAGGTGATTTCAATTGGTATCAGAGCCTAACCCTAGCATTTGGTTTAACCACCTTAGGGAGATCCTCACTTTTGGCTATATCTATTTGTTGCATTTTTATTTGTTGTGCATTATACTTGTATTCATGGCATCTGTTGACTTTTCTAGCATCAAGTCCCCACCCAAATTTGATGAATTGAACTTTCCTATTTAGAAGGTCAAAATGAACCTTTTCCTAAAATCTCTAGGAGTTAGAGTTGCTAGGTCCATCACCAAAGAATTTAGTGAACCTCTCACTGATGAGAAAACATGGTCCGAAGCCAATGCTAGAGCCCAATATGCACTCACCCAAGCTTTAAATGAAGATGATCTTTCACGCATCATTAACTGTATATCTGCATTTGAAGTTTGGAATGTTCTTATTGTTACTCATGAGGGAACGTCTCAAGTCAAGAGATCTAAAATTGACTTGCTCCGTTCTCAATATGAGAATTTTTACATGCTTGAAAATGAATGCATAGATGATATGCTCACCCGTTTTACAAAGATCACTAATGCTCTATCTTCTTTAGGTGACAACATTAACAAAGACCAAAAGATCTGAAAGGTCATTAGAGCTCTTCCCAAGTCTTGGGAAGTCAAGGCAACCACTATCAAGGAGCTAAATGATAGGGAGGAGATGGACTTCTCCGGCTTCATCGGCAATCTCAAAACCCATGAGATGGAGATGAAAGTTAGAGAAGAAAGGGAGGCACCAAAGAAGAAAGTCCTTGCTTTCAAGGCCGTTCCATCCACCCATGATGAAGACGATTCATCGGAAGACTACGATGAAAACTTTGCCATGCTCATAAGGAAGGTGGGCAAAATGTTCTATAAAAGAGGTAGACAAAGCAACTTCCGAAGAGGGAGACCTCAAGGAAGATTCGAAAAGAAAAGAGAGGAACCGTGTCCTTGTTTTCATTGCAAGAAGACGGGACACCTAATTGCCAATTGCCCCGCTCTACAAGTACTACCTCCAAGAATGGGCAAAAGAAGAAAAAGGCGATGGTGGCCATGTGGGATGACTCGGAGTCGGAATCCGAAGAGGAGATCGACACCGCTCACATGTGCTTCATGGCACATGGCGAGGATGCTACCAAGGTATGTCTAGAAAACTCTCTAGATGATGATGACTTGACTATGGATGAACTTACACATTTTTTTAAGAATTACAAATAGATATGAAATTTCTCAAGCCCAAAATAAAAATTGAAAAAGGAAAATGACTCTTTAAAGAATAAATTTGAACTTGTTTTAAAAGAGAAAAATGAATTATCAAATTCTTTTGAGAAAATGAAAAGGATTTTGAAAAATACAAAACATCTTGTAAAGGAAAAAGCCCTATTTTTACTTGCAATAAAAATGAATTTTTAGATATCTAAAAACGTATTGAAGTTTTGGATACTATTTTAAAGAAATATGCTTTTGATATGACTAAACTTGCATCTAAGTTTCCTAAAGGAATATCTCAAGGGAAACACACTCATCATCATCATGCTTCAAAATCACACAAACATGCACACTCACATAAACATGCATTTATGTATGGTAGAATTTATTCTTGTGCTCATTGTGACCGCAAAGGCCATTTAGAAAAGTTTTGTTATGCTAAGCTAAATTTATTAAATAAGAATGTTTGGGTTCGAGATAACACTAACCCTAAAGGACCCAAAAAGATTTGGGTACCAAAAGACGCACCAAACTTAATGGATGCAGGTGGGTCGTCCTCCTCCAAGACTTAGGGGGAGATGGTGCCCGTGTGCTGGATGCATCAACGCTCAACGAACACATCGTCGCTTGCATCACTATCGTAGAGGCACCCATTTTTGGGGAATACCTATGGTTTGGTAACTTCTCCACAAAAATTTCTTTTTTATATACATAGGATTGCTAGTTATACTTTTTGTGCCATATGTAAACTTGCATTTCTATTTGTTTGTACCTTTGCCATGATTGAGTATATATTCATGTTTCTTTGCCATATGATATTTGTCCATATATCAAGATTTTGTTAACTTGATGTTTTATATGATTTTGTCAAAATTAAATTTATTTAATCAAATTAAAGCAAATAAATAGATATGGCAATTGCGCGCCTCAACTCTTATTTAGAGGAATGTCGAGGAGAAGTTCAAAACCCTTAACGGGGTATTCGGCTTCAACATCTCTTATTTATTGCTTTATTAATAAATAAAAATAAATATTAAATAATAAATAAAAATAAATAATTTTTTGCTGTTTTTCATGCCAAGAAAAGATTTAAATTGTTTCTACATCATTTTTATGATTTTACAATATAACATATTTTTTGGGTTAAAAGAAAATTAGATTAAAACCCTATTTTAAAAACTGTTCAGTTTTCTGATTTTCAGCGTATACGGTCGACCGGCCGGTCGACCGGATTGGCCTGGCATAGGCCCGGTCGACCGACCAGTCGACCGATATAACCTGAAAATTTTTGCCCGTAGCCGGTCGACCGGGCGGTCGACCGATTGAAAGAGACTTTGGTCTCGGGTTCCACCGGTCGACCGGCCCTGTCGACCGGGCGACGGGTTTACAGAATTTTACCCGAGTCTATTTAAAGCCCTAGTCTCTAAATCCCTCATTTGGTCCGCCCCCACTCCTTATCTCTCAACCTCCTTCAACTCTAAATCAGATCCTCACCCTCTCTCACCCTCCAAAACCCCAAATTAATTCAAAAAAAATTAGGGATTCAGAGTTTCAGGCTTCAGATCTTCACTTTGTTGGAACCTATTTCGATGAAGACGTTCGTGATGATCAAATTCATTTGGAGCTTTACACATGACGAATCAAGAGTCCGACATGATCAAGTTGTGCCAAAGAGGGTTGAGATGTTGTTGTTTGTAAAGAAGATATAGAGTGTAAAAGCCTTGATACAAACCAACACTTTAGTGTCCTGTTAGTCGACTTGATGTCCCAATATAGTCGACTAATAAACACTCTAGTCGACTTACCCAAAGTCCAAGTCGACTAAGTTTTGTATCCTGAAACAGACCAACTCTCTGTTTGTCCAATTAGTCGACCAAACAATAACCAAGTCGACTAATCCAGTTTTCTAGTCGACTTATAGAAAACCCCTAGTCGACTAATCCCTTGACTCAGTCGACTATAAAGCAGTTGCAGTCGAATTGAAGTAGTTATCCAGAAACCTTTCAACCAACAGACATGTTTCTAGTCGACTACTAGCTAAACCTAGTCGACTAATAGAAGGAAATTTGCCTAGGCTAGTCGACTAACTCTATGGGCAAGTCGACTATAGGCAGTTTCTGACTGTTGGACAGTTTTCTTTATCTGAACCTTTTGGCAACATTTTCCAACGTCCATATCATTTGAATTGGTCCTATAACTACCCTAACTTACCCTAGTCTTCAGCTATAAATAGGGAAGTTATACCAAAGGCCAATTGCCAAGAGTTTCCATCAGTTTTCCAAAGCCAAATTCCAGAAAACCTGAAAACTGATTTCCTAACTTCTGTTCTTCACCAAAAGACAATTCCATTAGTGAAGTTCTCTGAAGTTCATCTTTCCTATACTGTACCTTGTCCACATACACATCTGTACCAAGGCTATAGGAAAAGAGTTGTAAATTCTCAAAGTGTTTTATTTGTACACGGGAGGCTTCTTGGTTGCAGAAGTAGTTGTACAAAGGTAAAAGGTGTTCTCTTGGTGGAAGAGAAGGTGTACACATTTGAAGAAGGGGATTCGACAAGTGGTGTACATGTTGTATTGATTTTGGGTGGCAAGATCAAGGATAAAGAAAATTCTCAAGCGGGTGGCTTGGGGACTGGATGTAGGTCACAAGGACCGAACCAGGATAAATCTCTTTGTTTGCGTTTGCATTTTCTGAGATTTGTTTCTTTACTTGCAACTTTACTTATTTGCTTAACAATTAATCCTTCCTGTCAAGTGTTGTGTTGATTTGATTATAGATCCTACATTTGGTATAAGAGCGGGACCCAACAATTGGTATCAGAGCCCTGCATACCCTGAACCAGCGTACAAGCTCGGGTACAAGTCAACAATAAGGATGGCAACGGAGTTTTCATCATCCCAATACAAGGAAGGACATTCTACACAACGTCCACCGCTATTTGACGGAACCAACTACAACTATTGGAAATGTAGAATGAAGATCTACTTGCAGTCAATCAACTACGACCTTTGGAACATCGTAGAAGCAATATACACCAAGCCTACAACCAACTACAATGCTTGGAGTGAAGATCAAAAGAAGAACGCGAACCTTGACGCAAAAGCAATGAATGCTCTATTCTGTGCCCTTACCAAAGAAGAGTTCAACCGAGTGTCAACAGCAACTTCTGCACATCAAATTTGGCATACTCTTCAGGTAACACACGAAGGCACTAGTAAAGTTAAGGAGTCTAAAATTTCTGTTCTTATCCACAGGTTTGAATTATTTAAAATGGAGGAGAATGAAACCATATCTGAAATGGTTACAAGATTCACCGACATTACCAATACACTTGCATCCCTTGGAAAGGACTACACCCAAGTCGAAAGAGTTCGAAAGATCCTTCGTGCACTTACACCAGAATGGGAGAAGAAGACAACCGCCATTGAAGAGGCGAATGATCTCTCAACTATGACATTAGAAAACCTAATCGGTAATCTAATGGCATACGAAGTGCAGTTAGAAGAAAGGAAGAAGGACCAAGAACGACAATACCGTTCAAAGAAGAAAGAACTCGCCTTCCATGCATCTTCCGACACGGACAATGATGACGAAGAGGAGATGGCAATGCTTTCAAAGAAGTTCAGAAAATTTCTTAAGAAAGGTAAATTTAAATGTTTCAATTGTGATAAACCAGGACATATGAAGATGGACTGTCCTTTGCTCAAGAAGAAAGATAAGTACAAGAGTAAGAAGTTCAGAAAGAAGAAGAACTACGAAGCATCTTCAGAACATAGTGATTCCTCATCTTCTGATGAAGAAGAATCCACTGAACATGTTAACTTATGTTACATGGCCATTGAAGATGAAGAGGTATCGTTTTCTGAACTATCTGATGCATTTAATGAATTATTTCTTGATCTGAAAAATGAAAAACTGAAAAACAGATTTTTGTTAAAAGAAAATGAGAAACTTTTACAGGAAAATTCTGTTTATGCATTACAATGTTCTTCTATAAATTCTCAACAAGATGAAACTGAAAATGTCATATCATCTTTGAAATGAAAATGAGAAGTTTATAAAAGAAAACATTTTTCTGAAAATAGAAACTAAATCTTTGAATGATAGAATATTTATATTAGATAAAGATATGTTAGTTTTCAAGAAGAAATATGAAGATCTTATGCAAAATGTGACTAAGTTTAATAAAGGAAAAGAAAATTTGAATGCTGTATTATCTTTTCAGAAATTGTCACATGATAATCATGGTATTGGATATATTGCAAAATCTTCATGTTATAATCCATATAGTTCTTGTGTTAAAAGAAAGACTAAGAAAAGTAAGTTTATATGGATTCCAAAGAATTTAAATATTTATGATAAAAATACATATATTGCTTCATACATGCATGATATATGTGATTCTTGCAATTATGTATATACTAATAGGTGGAAACCAAATTCTAAATGGATTTGGAGTCCTAAAGGTTAGATATGATCTTTTATATTTGGTACCAACTAACGTTTATTTTGCAGGTACCATATAAAAGTTATTATATATATATGTACTAATATATTTGTTGCAGGGGGAGAACAAAATATTTTTATATCTGTTATAACCCATTTCTGCAGGGGGAGGAAAAGATAAACATATTTTTTACAGGGGGAGGACATGCACACACAAAGCGTCATCATCAAAAAGGGGGAGAATGTTGGAACCTATTTCGATGAAGACGTTCGTGATGATCAAATTCATTTGGAGCTTTACACATGACGAATCAAGAGTCCGACATGATCAAGTTGTGCCAAAGAGGGTTGAGATGTTGTTGTTTGTAAAGAAGATATAGAGTGTAAAAGCCTTGATACAAACCAACACTTTAGTGTCCTGTTAGTCGACTTGATGTCCCAATAAAGTCGACTAATAAACACTCTAGTCGACTTACCCAAAGTCCAAGTTGACTAAGTTTTGTATCCTGAAACAGACCAACTCTCTGTTTGTCCAATTAGTCGACCAAACAATAACCAAGTCGACTAATCCAGTTTTCTAGTCGACTTATAGAAAACCCCTAGTCGACTAATCCCTTGACTCAGTCGACTATAAAGCAGTTGCAGTCGACTTGAAGTAGTTATCCAGAAACCTTTCAACCAACATACATGTTTCTAGTCGACTACTAGCTAAACCTAGTCGACTAATAGAAGGAAATTTGCCTAGGCTAGTCGACTAACTCTATGGGCAAGTCGACTATAGGCAGTTTCTGACTGTTGGACAGTTTTCTTTATCTGAACCTTTTGGCAACGTTTTCCAACGTCCATATCATTTGAATTGGTCCTATAACTACCCTAACTTACCCTAGTCTTCAGCTATAAATAGGGAAGTTATACCAAGGCCAATTGCCAAGAGTTTCCATCAGTTTTTCAAAGCCAAATTCCAGAAAACCTGAAAACTGATTTCCTAACTTCTGTTCTTCACCAAAAGACAATTCCATTAGTGAAGTTCTCTGAAGTTCGTCTTTCCTATACTGTACCTTGTCCACATACACATCTGTACCAAGGCTATAGGAAAAGAGTTGTAAATTCTCAAAGTGTTTTATTTGTACACGGGAGGCTTCTTGGTTGCAGAAGTAGTTGTACAAAGGTAAAAGGTGTTCTCTTGGTGGAAGAGAAGGTGTACACATTTGGAGAAGGGGATTCGACAAGTGGTGTACATGTTGTATTGATTTTGGGTGGCAAGATCAAGGATAAAGGAAATTCTCAAGCGGGTGGCTTGGGGACTGGATGTAGGTCACAAGGACCGAACCAGGATAAATCTCTTTGTTTGCGTTTGCATTTTCTGAGATTTGTTTTCTTTACTTGCAAGTTTACTTATTTGCTTAACAATTAATCCTTCCTGTCAAGTGTTGTGTTAATTTGATTATAGATCCTACATTTGGTATAAGAGCGGGACCCAACAATTGGTATCAGAGCCCTGCATACCCTAAACCAGCGTACAAGCTCGGGTACAAGTCAACAATAAGGATGGCAACGGAGTTTTCATCATCCCAATACAAGGAAGGACATTCTACACAACGTCCACCGCTATTTGACGGAACCAACTACAACTATTGGAAATGTAGAATGAAGATCTACTTGCAGTCAATCAACTACGACCTTTATAACATCGTAGAAGCAATATACACCAAGCCTACAACCAACTACAACGCTTGGAGTGAAGATCAAAAGAAGAACGCGAACCTTGACGCAAAAGCAATGAATGCTCTATTCTGTGCCCTTACCAAAGAAGAGTTCAACTGAGTGTCAACAGCAACTTCTGCACATCAAATTTGGCATACTCTTCAGGTAACACACGAAGGCACTAGTAAAGTTAAGGAGTCTAAAATTTCTGTTCTTGTCCACAGGTTTGAATTATTTAAATGGAGGAGAATGAAACCATATCTGAAATGGTTACAAGATTCACCGACATTACCAATACACTTGCATCCCTTGGAAAGGACTACACCCAAGTCGAAAGAGTTCGAAAGATCCTTCGTGCACTTACACCAGAATGGGAGAAGAAGACAACCGCCATTGAAGAGGCGAATGATCTCTCAACTATGACATTAGAAAACCTAATCGGTAATCTAATGGCATACGAAGTGCAGTTAGAAGAAAGGAAGAAGGACCAAGAACGACAACACAGTTCAAAGAAGAAAGAACTCGCCTTCCATGCATCTTCCGACACGGACAATGATGACGAAGAGGAGATGGCAATGCTTTCAAAGAAGTTCAGAAAATTTCTTAAGAAAGGTAAATTTAAATGTTTTCAATTGTGATAAACCAGGACATATGAAGATGGACTGTCCTTTGCTCAAGAAGAAAGATAAGTACAAGAGTAAGAAGTTCAGAAAGAAGAAGAATTACGAAGCATCTTCAGAACATAGTGATTCCTCATCTTCTGATGAAGAAGAATCCACTGAACATGTTAACTTATGTTACATGGCCATTGAAGATGAAGAGGTATCGTTTTCTGAACTATCTGATGCATTTAATGAATTATTTCTTGATCTGAAAAATGAAAAACTGAAAAAAAGATTTTTGTTAAAAGAAAATGAGAAACTTTTACAGGAAAATTCTGTTTATGCATTACAATGTTCTTCTATAAATTCTCAACAAGATGAAACTGAAAATGTCATATCATCTTTGAAATGAAAATGAGAAGTTTATAAAAGAAAACATTTTTCTGAAAATAGAAACTAAATCTTTGAATGATAGAATATTTATATTAGATAAAGATATGTTAGTTTTCAAGAAGAAATATGAAGATCTTATGCAAAATGTGACTAAGTTTAATAAAGGAAAAGAAAATTTGAATGCTGTATTATCTTTTCAGAAATTGTCACATGATAATCATGGTATTGGATATATTGCAAAATCTTCATGTTATAATCCATATAGTTCTTGTGTTAAAAGAAAGACTAAGAAAAGTAAGTTTATATGGATTCCAAAGAATTTAAATATTTATGATAAAAATACATATATTGCTTCATACATGCATGATATATGTGATTCTTGCAATTATGTATATACTAATAGGTGGAAACCAAATTCTAAATGGATTTGGAGTCCTAAAGGTTAGATATGATCTTTTATATTTGGTACCAACTAACGTTTATTTTGCAGGTACCATATAAAAGTTATTATATATATATGTACTAATATATTTGTTGCAGGGGGAGAACAAAATATTTTTATATCTGTTATAACCCATTTCTGCAGGGGGAGGAAAAGATAAACATATTTTTTACAGGGGGAGGACATGCACACACAAAGCGTCATCATCAAAAAGGGGGAGAATGTTGGAACCTATTTCGATGAAGACGTTCGTGATGATCAAATTCATTTGGAGCTTTACACATGACGAATCAAGAGTCCGACATGATCAAGTTGTGCCAAAGAGGGTTGAGATGTTGTTGTTTGTAAAGAAGATATAGAGTGTAAAAGCCTTGATACAAACCAACACTTTAGTGTCCTGTTAGTCGACTTGATGTCCCAATAAAGTCGACTAATAAACACTCTAGTCGACTTACCCAAAGTCCAAGTCGACTAAGTTTTGTATCCTGAAACAGACCAACTCTCTGTTTGTCCAATTAGTCGACCAAACAATAACCAAGTCGACTAATCCAGTTTTCTAGTCGACTTATAGAAAACCCCTAGTCGACTAATCCCTTGACTCAGTCGACTATAAAGCAGTTGCAGTCGACTTGAAGTAGTTATCCAGAAACCTTTCAACCAACAGACTTGTTTCTAGTCGACTACTAGCTAAACCTAGTCGACTAATAGAAGGAAATTTGCCTAGGCTAGTCGACTAACTCTATGGGCAAGTCGACTATAGGCAGTTTCTGACTGTTGGACAGTTTTCTTTATCTGAACCTTTTGGCAACGTTTTCCAACGTCCATATCATTTGAATTGGTCCTATAACTACCCTAACTTACCCTAGTCTTCAGCTATAAATAGGGAAGTTATACCAAAGGCCAATTGCCAAGAGTTTCCATCAGTTTTCCAAAGCCAAATTCCAGAAAACCTGAAAACTGATTTCCTAACTTCTGTTCTTCACCAAAAGACAATTCCATTAGTGAAGTTCTCTGAAGTTCATCTTTCCTATACTGTACCTTGTCCACATACACATCTGTACCAAGGCTATAGGAAAAGAGTTGTAAATTCTCAAAGTGTTTTATTTGTACACGGGATGCTTCTTGGTTGCAGAAGTAGTTGTACAAAGGTAAAAGGTGTTCTCTTGGTGGAAGAGAAGGTGTACACATTTGGAGAAGGGGATTCGACAAGTGGTGTACATGTTGTATTGATTTTGGGTGGCAAGATTAAGGATAAAGGAAATTCTCAAGCGGGTGGCTTGGGGACTGGATGTAGGTCACAAGGACCGAACCAGGATAAATCTCTTTGTTTGCGTTTGCATTTTCTGAGATTTGTTTTCTTTACTTGCAAGTTTACTTATTTGCTTAACAATTAATCCTTCCTGTCAAGTGTTGTGTAGATTTGATTATAGATCCTACATTTGGTATAAGAGCGGGACCCAACACACTTCTACCTGTGGATTTCTCTTGTTTTCAAGGTATAATCTTCCATATCTTTTGCTTTAATTCCATATCTAGATCCTTAAATTTTCTTTATCTTGATTCCATAACTTTGCTTAGATCTAGCCTTACTCTTGTTTATCTTTCAAATCATGTCGAAAAGGACTAGATCTGAGAAGGGGAAAACTTCTCAATCCTCATCTCAATCCTCCCCTTTTGTTTCACCAAATGCTTCATATAGATACATAGTTATTTCCCCTAAAAATGTTAACTCTGGGAGATCCGTTGTGTTGAATGACTTTGAACATTTAAACCTAGCTTCTATTTTAAGGACCAGTTCCATAGAATATTTTGTCTCTATTAGGGAACCTGTTTATCCTTCCCTAGTACATTATTTTTACTCTAATCTCTCTTACGAATCAAATCATATTATCTAGAGTTTTGGGCAGAGACATTGACATCTCCTTCAGGAATTTGCTCATCATCTTCACCTCTCCTGTGAGGGGGAAGACGTCTATAATCTTGATTTACACGATTTCGTTTATCCTGACGGTGAGTCTGCCCAGACCGCCTCCACTTTGCTTCATGGTGATGATAACCCCGGTTTAGTTAGGAACGAGGAGGTGAAGTACTACACTCTCACCGCCCAAGTCCTAGCCAAGATCGTTTTCTATAACCTCCTGCCAAAATCAGGAGAATATAGTCATGCCAGGGGATCTGTTCCACTTATCATCTACTGCCTCCTGCGAGGCATTAGAATTAACATCCCCAAACTCATCATCAGTTACATGATTTCGGATCATCTCCTTGTCCTAAACCGGCGCTTGCCTTTTGGGATGATCATTACCCATCTTTTGAATCAACTAAACTTTAATCTTTCCGCTGAACGGTTGGTTGAACCGTCTGTTGACATAAACAGCACCCTCCTCAAGAGGATGCGTGCTAGAGAGCGTCCTCCTGCTCCTCAGCCGCAGCCTATCATCCCTGCTGTCCATGTCCCTGGATCTTTCTATAGCTCTTCTGCTATCTCCGACCCCTATCTTGCTTTCTCTACTCAGTTTCGGGAGCACCACGAGCAGATTTCTGCTGAGATGGCTGCGCATCGCCAGCAGATTTTCGAGGAGATGTCCGCTCATTATCAGCGGATGGAGCAGCGCTTGGATCATGATCTCAGCTACATCTGTGACTCCATACGCTATTTAGAGACATATCTCGGCGGCATCTACCAGAAGCATGATTGGTCGGTTCCTATTCCATCTGCTCATGCTAGGCCACTTCCTTCTATCGGCCCTCCATTTCCCGCCAGGGCTTCTTCTGCTCCTCCACCGCCATCTACTACACAGGATTCTGAGTCTGATGAGGAGTGACCCCTTTTGATGATGTCAAAAAGGGGGAGAGATCTTTTGGGCAGTTATTTATGTGTTATTTTGTGTTGTTACTTTTTCTACATGTATTTGGTGTTTATGTGGACATGTGTTATGGTTTTAAGGTTGGCATGAACCTCCTATTTGTATGAACACTATTTTTCTATATTATAGCATTTATATTTTCTTATATCTCCATGTGGCATATATGATTGGTTGTATATTATGTGTATGTTTTATTGACCCAATCATCTATTTGGAGGACGGAGGTAATTCTGGATGGATGGAGGTAACCATGTATGCATACACTCTTGTATTTCTGTATTTTTTTGTATGCATGGATGGTTGGCATATGTATCATTTTCATATCCTATATATATGCCTGTGTTATGCATGTGTATCTCTTTATCAGATTATTTTATATGCATGTGTTAAGGGGGAGCTTCACTTGAAGACTCCACCCAATATATTTGTAATAACTCTATATGTTTTGTCATCATCAAAAAGGGGAAGATTGTTGGCCCAAAGGCCATTAGCCCAAAGTTTTGATGATAACAAACCATATATAGTTATCTTTTTAACAAGTTTGTTTAAACGAGTTTCAGGTAAAAATCATAGTTTGGTTGACGGCTCCAACACAAGACTCACACATTTGGAAGCCGCAAATATTTGGATCCCAGAGCCTAGCACAATAGAAGCGCTCCAGGATCAAACAAGATTGAAGACTATACAAGATTTGTATTTTTCATTTTTAGTTAGGATTTATAGTCTATTTTGTCAAAACTGAGATGATAGAGGTAGATAACTTTGGGATTGTCACACACACACACATTTCATATTGCTTCATGCTTACAAACAAATTTTTATTACAAAATTTCTAACCTAGTTTCGGAAAAACAAAGTTTGTTTTTGAAAAACAAGTTTTTGAAAAAACCGTTTTGTTTAGAAAAAGGATTTTTTATCAAAATAAAGTTCAAATTATTTTGGTATTGATCTATGATCACACCCTGGTCCTTATAAGTCCTAGAACTCTATTTTGTATATACCCAATCCAAAGAATTTTTATCAAAAATTTCTATCTTCAAAAGCCCTTTCAAAAATCTGTTTTTAACCTGAGTCCGGTCGACCGCATGGTCGACCACTGGCAGAGCTGAATTGCTCTGTCGGTCGACCGGGCGGTCGACCGACATGCACCATTATGCATGTGTGCACTTCGGTCGACCGACCGGTCGACCGTGAGAGAGAGCAGTGCTCTCTGTTTTTTTTTTCGGTCGACCGGACCGGTCGACCGACAGAGAGAACTTACTCTCTGTTTGGATTGCGATCGACCGTCCCGGTCGACCGGTTTCCCAACGGTCGGAAATCCGACCGTTGGCGGTCGATCGGCCCGGTCGACCGACAGCAGTCAGAATTTTCTGACAGTTTCCAACAGCTATTTTTCTGACCTGTTTTGTGTTGGGTTCCCCCCAACGACTCTCTTGACCCTTGTAACCCAGTTTTCATCCCCTATAAATAGAGGGAGTGTTCTACAACTAAAGATAACAAGATTTACAAAAAGATTTACAAGTTTTTCAAAAGTTTAGCCTTTTAGCAAATAGCTTTCATTGAGCCAAATTTCCAATCATTTTTAGCTTGAAGCTTTCCTCTACTTCTCTTCTAAACTGTGCACTACACAATCCCAAAGCTTCATCTCCTCATCTTGGTTGTAGGGTTATGCAAGTGAGCCTTTGTTTGTGATCAAGTGTTGATCACCTTTTTCTTCATATTGAGAAGTTGTAGAGGAATCGACCTCAAGCGAGCTAATGTGCTCCTAGTTGGTGTTGCGGCACCGCGAGAGAGGACAAGTGTGTCCAAGGAGTTCTAGTGAGAACTTGTACCGACGATCCGGTGGGATCAAGAATAGTGAAAATCCTTCATCGTGTTGAAGGCGGGGACGTAGAGCAGTGGCTCGAACCTCGAAACATATCATTGTGTTTGCGATTGTCCACTTATCTCTAAACTCACTCTCTCCTTTATTTGCTCTATTACTTGTCTATATTCTTGCAAGTCCTTTTATAATTGTTGCTTATTGTTAAATAGTTTTTTAAATCCGCATTATTTGTCACTTAGTATAGCCATCACCTATTCACCTCCCCTCTAGGTGATTTCATTTCTCTTGTGTGGTTGGGTAATTTCTTATACATTCTTATATTCTGTTGCTAGCTTTTGTTTATATTACCTATACACTGTAATAATTTAAAAACTAAAATATGAAAATTGGATGATTTAAAACGGTTTAGACATTTGCATCTAGGCACGTGTCAATTTTTATTCCAATACTGTATTTTGTTCTTGTGTTGTTGTGATCTTGACGGAGGTGTACATATTGCGTTGCATATAGTTAGGACAAACACTTCTGTGATTTGCTCACTTTTTTGTGTTCATTCTTATCTATATTGCACACTTACACAAATTGAACTTTAGGGCAAAATCTAAGATAACATAAGGTGGGGAAGTCATTACCCTTCCTTGGCCCAAAAATCACCTCCCCACTCACACTACCCAAGCCTAAATAGAATTTGCTAGACGTTGGCCCCCAGGGACATCTCGGACTCATTTAAGAGATTGACCTAAGGGAAAAGTTGTTAGAGGTTGAGTCTTATCAAATCGGTGTATAAGGTTGGGGATTAAGAGGTGAAACCTCGAAGAACAGTGGTTTTGCATAATTAGGCCAGTTGCTCCAGCACGGATACCTCCCATTGATCTTGTCTCTACCTAGCCGCTTAACTCGTAGTCAAATTCTGACAATGTACCTCCCGTGAACAGTCTAACCAGTTAGGAGTCGTCTAGGTCTAAGTCAACCTTAGCATAGGCTTGTTTTCTTTTTATCTTTGTTTGTTTGTTTATTGTTTGTTTGTTTTCTTTTTTGTATATTGTGAAATGGATTTTAACAACAACAATTCTTTCAATCCTAACATGAATTCATATTTCACCCCGACCTCATTTGACTCGGATAAATCCAACCCGGCTGCGTATAACATGAACCAACCATATATGCCGAGTTGGGATTATCCGACTCAATATGACCCGTATCCCCAATCTTATAACTATAATTTTCAAAATAATTTTCACTCTTCACAGAGTTCATGGGGATTCCACTCCCCCGAGTCTAATTTTCAACCACCTTGTCCACAATATTCATTCCCCGATTCTGCTTCGTATCCTCCTTTTTCTGTTCCACCAATTGAAGAAAAATCATCATTAGAAAGGAGTATGGAAGCCATACTTGAGTCCCAACAACAAATTCAGAATTTGCACAATCCTTCCAAATCAAACTCCATATGCTCCTTTTCTAGAATATCCAATTGAAGAAGAATTTGAGCTAGCAAAGCGTTTGGAAGTCTTTTGTGAAAGAGTGCAAAATATGTTGGACTCATCATCTCAACCAAATTTTAAAGAGTCCTACTCATCTTTTCCAGTCTCACCGATTCAAAATGAACAATCATCAATACTGGACTTGAGTATAAAACCCTTGCGTGAGTCCTAGCAGCAATCGCAAAATCCGATGGACTCACAATTTCACCATCATTTCCAAAATCAACTTCCATACTCATCTTTTCAAGAAGAACCAATTGCAAAAAATATGGAAGACATGATTCAGACTCCAAATTCCGTTACCCGGCCTATCAGTAGGTTAGACTCAATAATGAGCAATTTGATCAATGAGAGCGAGGAAAATCTTTCTTGTCAACCTTTGACCAATTCTTATATCCTTAACTCTACCGATTGGACCCAAGAATCATGCTATTTTGGAAACTAAGATTCAATTTCAGAACGCACATTTGAACTTGACCAAACTCTAAGTTATGAAAATCACCTTGACATTCTGGCAAGTTTTCCCTTTTCTGAAATTGAAATTGACCATGAATGTGATCCCGAATCTCATGTTAGTGATTCCATTTCATTTTTTGATTCAATAATGACCCCGGTATTTTTATCATTTTTTTTTCTCTATTCCGAAGTCAACATTGAATCCTGTACCAGTGCACCGTGAAATAGAATCATCGATATCTTATGATCACACTTCATTGATGGGGAAAGTGTGTGAACATCAATTCTTTGGTTTGGACCCTATTTTTGAACCAATTTTGACTATCATTGTTGACTCTCGACTTGATCTGAGTCAAATTTCCGAGTCGGTATCAGTTTTTGCTCATGTTTCATTTGAGTTCAAATCAATCATCTCCCGAAATCACACTTCATTGTTAGACAAGAATGTTTAAGAAAATGACTCAGTAATTATTTTTAAAAATTTGAAATTAGATGGGGATAATTTTTTCAATAAGATCATTCATTCTATCATTCTCTTACTGGGTCGTATTAGAGAGATCATTGGTGAGTTTCTGCAAGATCCACGATATCTTGATTGGGTAGCAATGCTTGGCCCAGTCTGACCACCACCGGAACTACCACCATGAGGTAATCTTCCTTCCCTCTCCATTTGTCTCATGTATATACACATTCACGATGCATTGAGGAGAATGCATGAGATAAGTGTGGGGAAGGGTTTACTAACATAGTTAGTTTTATATTTTCTTTCTTTTACACTTCTTTTTAAATTAAAAAATATTTTGTATAAAAACTCTTTTCTGTTCTTTTTACAAAACTTTTTGAATTAAGAGAAATAGTTTTGATCCATTTTTAAGAAAATTAAGATTATCTTAGGAATTAGGAAGACCTAAAATTATGAAATTTTAAACCAAGTCAAAATAATAGATCTTGTTTAAATTTTAGAATAAGAAAGTAAGATTGAAAAGATAATTTGATCTTGAATTTTTTGCCTTAGATTTATGCACTTACACAATTTTTGGGATTGAAACAAAAACTGAAAACGCCATAAAAATATATTAAAAAAATAATGATAATAAAAACCATTTAGTGAAGTTGGGTAATTATGCCTCAGGAAGTATGATTATTCGTACCTAAAACGGTGGATAAAAACAAAATAATCCCCTTTAGTTTTGTGGCATTGTTTACACGAGTCCTTAAGTCCGAGGAATGTTTTCTCATTTGGTGCCCTAAGACCATCTGGTTTGGGGGTCACTGGCTAAGGGCTCACTACCCAGGTAAATAAGAAAACCTAAGAAAACTAAGGGAAGAAAAAAAATAGACACAATCATTAGGCTCAAGTAATTTGCATACTATCATAGACAATAGCCAAGTGCAATTTGTCATCCTGCAGAATGTTATTCAATCAACAGACAAGTAAAATCTCCCTCTTTATCAGCAGCAAAAAATCTAACGGAAAAGAATGCATGGATAAGTCACTACAGGCATAACATATATGACAGTACTATAAGAGCAATGAAAGAAAACAATAGTGTTTGATAGTTATTACATGCCAGAGTATCAGTCAAGTAGATAAAAATAGACAGCACGTTAGGTCTTTTTGGAGGAGAACCTGGTCATAGGCCTCTTCTCTTTACCTGAACTATCCTCATAAGCAGAATTATCCCCATTATCAGAGTTGTCATTTAATTGATCAGAATCATAAGAAGCAATATTAGAATTAGGAGAGTTACCTCTCTCAGTGTACTTATGAACCAGCTTCTTGAGGAGTCTGTAAAGATTTCATTTGATTTTAGATAAATCAGTTTGGACAGTCCTCCTGAAGTGGTTGAATTTATCCTTCAACCCTTTGATTTCCTTCCTTAATTTGCTACATTCTCTCTTGTTTGCTTTTCTACTGATTTTCTTTTCAGAATCAGAGCTTACAGGTATAATGTCTTCTTCCTTAATATCAACTCTCTTTATTTTCCCACATAGTATTTTCCCATGGTGAGTCTTCTTCCACCTAGCTTCTTCCTCTGTCTTGGTTTCACAATTCATGATTTTATTAAAATCATTTATAAGAAGAAACATTCTATTAATGGAAGCAGGCTCAGAGCTTTCTTTATCCATAGAGGGGTCTCAGTCCCAAGCACAATTTCAAAATATGTAAACGCTTTTGTTAACAAATAAGAAAATCTGAGTTATCCACGGGGCATTATCATAGGACTCAAGATAAAATGAGGTAAATTGAAGTTAGTCAGTGCTAGCGTAGCATATAAAAACGATAAACAATCTATTTTTATAATATGAAAGTGACCTCCTTGAGATAGAAAATTGAAATGAGCTATCTTAGACAACACATGAGCTCTAGGGGTGAGACAATTGACAGAAAATGAGTTTTCAATTTTGTAAACTTTATCAATTCTTATTCTAAACAACTTGGCTAAAGCTTCAGATTTACTTCAACCAAGAAAGGTGAAAGACTTACCCAAAATGATACCTGGTCTGCTAGTAGTTAGACAGAGAAGAATACCAACCATATCTCTATAGAGGTTTTCATCTACACTCTTACCATTGGCATCTTTGTCAAGTTTGGTAGTAGTACTCATTGGAATAGACATGTCTTTTGAGTTTTCCATTTTGAACTTATCGCAAGCTCAAGAACGTACTTTCCTTGATTGATAAAGTTCCATCTTTTGCTTGCTTGATATGCAAACCAAGAAAGAAACTAAGTTCTCCCATGAGACTCAATTCAAATTCTTGTTGCATTCTTGTAGAGAAATCTTCACACAGAATTTCATTAGTAGACCAAAAAAATGTTATCAACATAAATCTGAATTAGCAAAAGATCTTGGTCAACATGTTTGATAAATAGACTGTCTAAAAATCACTGAGGATAAGTTATCACAAAGCAGAGTCTGTACTCCAGACGCAAGGCTAATTATAGCCACTCGCGCAGTACCAAGACACAAGGGTTGAAGCCCGCGTCTCAACATCACTGCAATGGCCAAGACGCAGAGCTTGAAGGCCGCGCCTCAGCATCACTGCAATACCAATACGCAAGGGTCGAAGCCCGCGTCTCTGCTTCACTGCAATGACCAAGACGCAGAGCTTGAAGCCCGCGTCTCAGCCATATATGCAATACCAAGACGCAGAACTCGAAGCTCGCGTTTAGCAGAGTTTGAAGCCCGCGTCTAGCAAGTCGGCATCCAACAACACTATAATGTAATCCCAAAACGTGAGGCTCAAAGCCCGCGGTTCAACTGCAGAGAAGCCCTGCGTCTCGGTTATAACTGCCATCATTACTGAGTCAATTACTGTCGACGTAATGAGGGGAGTTAACCCCCATTATGGAGAGTTTTTAGGGGACAGTTTTACTCCTGAAACCCCTATAAATAGCTTAGTTTGCTATTGAAGGGGGATCTGTTTTCCATTGAAATTGATCGGGAAAACTTACAAAAAAGAATTGAGGAGCAAAATTATAAGTAATTAAAAGAAAATTACAGGTAGATCTCCTCTGAGATTTCTGAGAAAGTATGCCAGTAGGAATCTAATCAGTGCGCGATCACTTTATCCCTTTTACGATGCAATCGATCAGATGGTCACGCTGCCTCCTAATAGGATTTCCTTCTCGCTTGGTTCTGAAAATTGAGTATTTGGAAGCAGGAGAACAAGAGAACACTCTCTCTAAGAATCTCCTCTTGAATTCTTTAGTCAATCTTCTCTCTCTTGCCAATGATTAGTCTCTAAAGCTGCATATTTTATACCACATCTTCACATTTATTTCATATTAAATTCTGTTAATAAACACCTCTCTTGCATGTATCTAGGTCCATGGAGTGCAATGAAGAAGAAGACCCTAAATCACCATTTAATGGGTGATTAAAGGCCTATAATTTAGCCATTGACTTTGGAGAGATGATTCATCAGAATCAGGGGCCCAAAACCAGAAATCGGGAGCTGCATCTGACAGGGGACAGATAGGACAGCGCGCGGCTCTCCGCGGCCGTACGGGCACGGTCGTGCCTGTACTTTGGGCCAGGGTTTGGCCCCTGGCCCCCCTTTCCCCTGATGCCTATAAATACCCTCTGGGGTTCTTCTTCAGAGAGATATACAGAGAGTAGTGTAGTTTTTTCATGCTGTAAATTAGGGTAGTTTAGTTTAGGTTAGTTCTTTGTATTTTTCATTTCTTGTAGATCTTGTAATAGGAGAGAGAGTGGTATATGGTTGGAAAGCAAGAGTTTTTGTAATAGAAGGCGACAATCTATGAAAGGTTCTCTCTTTACCTCTCTTTATTTTCTTCTCAACTCCTTTTACATGTTTAGCTAATTTTCTCTCATGGCAACTAACTACTAACCACTAACCACTAACAAGTCTAACTTCTTACTTGATAATCCACATGAATCTAATAGCCTCTACTTGGCCTTGCTCTTGCAAGAGCCATTGATGGCTCATGGTGATGGATCTAACACTCAAACATCCTAACTCTCTAATAAGCTAACATTACTTTACTCCATACTTACTCTCATTTAATTTTGATGGTTTAAGTGTAGCTTGCACTTGTTATGTTGAGTTTTGATGTGAAAGTTATCGTATGGGTCATGCTTTGAAACGCTCTTGAACCAAGACTAGTGATGGCCAAGGATACATGTGAGGCAACTATCACTAAGAGGTTAGCATGTTGGTGGAGTCATTAATAGTTAGTAGTGAAATCACCTAGAGGGGTGGGGTGAATAGGTGATAATGCTAATCTAGTGAACTAAATGCGGAATTAAAAATTAATTGCAACAACACACAAGCAAGTATATGATATAGCAATAAGATCAATGCACAAAGTAATGCAACCAACAAGTGATGCACACACAAACGAGCCAAGCATATAACTATGAATGATAATTATGAAATGATGCAAGGCACAATAAAGAGAGAGAGTAAGAGTCAATGGATCAAGCGCAAACAACAAGATTTGTTTCGAGGTTCGAGCACCCAGCTCTACATCCCCGCCTTCACCCAGAAGGATTTCGAATCCACTAGCTTGTCCACACAGGACTCCCACACAAGGAACCTCCACCAAGGATTTGGGGCAATACAATAACTAGGAGTACCCAACTCCTCTCTTTACAACCACAACCTCTCACTAGAGGCAAAACACCAAGCCAACCAAAACAATCACCTCACAACTTGAGGGATAAGCACAAAGCTACACAAGGATCACCTCACAACTTGAGGGATACAACCCAATTGCACAACCTCCTCAACACAATGAGAAAAAGGCACAAAGCCAAGCAAATATAGGGTTTACAACTTGGTGATCAAAAGACTACAAACAATCTCTTTTTCGCACAAACACAAAGACCCTATAGATAGGATAGAATAAAGCTCAAGTGTGGAAAACAAAGTGTTTAAAACAAAGAAAAATCACTTGGGAAATCTCCACAAAGATATAGAATGATTAGTCCAAAACAAATTCCCAAAGACTATTTTTCTTTGAAATAATAAAACACTTTAAAATAAGAAGATTGATCTTTTTAGCACAAAGAAACTCTTTTTAAAACTTGTATGAACACTAGAGAAAGCTCAGAAATTTTGCCCAAAAATACTTTTTGAAAACTGGTTATTAATGGGGTATTTATAGCCTCTTAAAAATATAGCCGTTGGCAGCTAAAAATGTCAGAAATGGCCTACCGGTCGACCGGTCGGTCGATCGGCCAACGGTCGATTTTTGACCGTTGGCAGCTACCGGTCGACCGGCCCCAGAACCAGAGAGCAACGGCTCTCTGGCCGGTCGACCGTCCGGTCGACCGGAGCAACCCGAGAGTGGGTTGCTTTCAGTCGGTCGACCGGTCGGTCGACCGGCCGACTGACACGGCTACGTGCACAACCTTGTGCACGTCCGGTCGACCGCTACGGTTGATCGGCTTCTGGTCCGGTCGACCGTTACGGTCGACCGCCAGAGCCTGGCAGCCAAATTCTGGGACAGAAAATTTTGGTTTTTAATTTCTTAAAAATTCCCATAAAATCTCTAAAATTCCACAAAAATAGTTTTATCATTTTAAATTGAAATACAAACTTGTGTGACAAATTTCAACACAAATTTTGATCTTTTTGAACCATTTTTGTGTAAAGGAATTTTGCCAAAAACCAAAAACTATATTTTCTACAACTTGGATTTTTGAATTGAAAATACGTTTTGACCAAAACTCATCCAAATACAAAAACATGATATTTAAACACTTTGAAGCAAGTTGCATATGGACTTAAGTCCAATATACATGAAACATATATATATCCATGTTTTTGACTTTAAATCCCAAAACTAGTTTTGTTAAAAATACCGAAACACAAAACTCATGATATAGACTATCAAACTAAGTTTGTTTAAATAGTGAAGCATGTATGTATATAGTATAAGTCACCTAGAAGGGGGGGGGGGTGAATAGGTGATGGCTAATCTAATGGTCACTTATGACAAATAATGCGGAATTAAAAACTATTATGACCTAAACTAAACTCTTAAACTAAACACCACGTATAACACAAGAGTGTTGCCGAATTCCCCGTGAAGGGCTCTGGACAAACTCCTCTAGATTCTCCTAGTTAAGGGTTGAGGTGCCGCGTTGGCTCTCTTGGTTAAATACAAGTGTTAGCAAACAATCCCCAAGCATGTATAACAATTAAGCACACAAAGAATATCTAGCATATAAAGATGAGCACAATAAAAGTATGCAAGATATAAACAAGAGACAAAGAGAGAGAGAGTGAGCAATCGCAAACACAAGGGATTTGTTTCGAGGTTCGAACACACTTGCTCTACATCCCCGCCTTCGACACACGAAGGATTTTCACTATAATCGATCCCACCGGATCACTCGGTGCCGCAACACCTACAACTCTCGGACTCCCTAGTCCGTACACACCGCAAGCCCCACAAGCTCGCCGAGGCCGCACCTCAAACCAAGAGTTCACACACGAACTCTAAACAACCGCGAACGCACTCGTCCGCCTCCTCAAGAAACAAGAAAAGATCTCTTGGTGATCTAAACACTTTGATCACCAATAAAAACTCTCACTACAACACTCCTATAGGTAGATATAGCAATGGATAGCTCAAGTGTTTGTGTGAGAAAACTAGGAAAGAGATGGTGGAGAAAAACTCAAGAAAATCTCTTTTAAAACACTCTTGATAAAACTCTCCTTTTGATTGGAAATATTTGCTCTCAATTTAGTGGAGAAAACTCTTTTAATGAAGTAGGAAAAACTGGCTCAAAGTCCACTAAAAATCTTGTTCAAAAACAATGCCCAAACCCCCAAATTTATAGGGCTAGAAAAACTAGCCGTTGGGGTCTGTCAGGCCTGACGGTCGGCCGTCCGGTCGGCCGGCCAATGGTCATATTTTAGACCGCTGTGCTATCGGTCGACCGGTCGGTCGACCGAGCCAGGATACAGAGAGCAAGTCTCTCTGTACGGTCGACCGTCCGGTCGACCGGGGCTTTCCAGAGAGCAGAGCTCTCTGGACGGTTGGCCGGGTCGGTTGGCCGGCCCTCCTGCCAGAACTGGCGTGCACGTCTGTGCACGTCGGTCGACCGGGGCGGTCGACCGGCAGAAGCCAGGTCAGGTCTGAAATAGGGATTTAAAACTTGGTCTTTTTGATTGAAATAAAATCCCATAAAATACTGAAAAATCTACAAAAATAGTTTTACCAATATACTCTGATAATCAAACATGCTTGCACAAAATCAAGGCATGTTACAAAAGATTTGGACTATTTTTGTAAGTTGGAAATATTGGCTTAAATGAAAACAGTATTTTCCAAAACAGGTTTTTCTAAAACTTATCTTTTCCAAAACTTCTCCAAATACAAAAACAAAAATTTTAAACTCATTTGAAGCATAGAGTGTATGGATATGATCCACTACACAAACATGGTGAAATATCTATATTTTTGACAATATGCACTAAACATGGTTTTGGATAAAATATGTAAGCTTGAATATCAAAAATCAAACTTGTATTTTCTAAAATAGAAAATCTTTTGTAAAAACAAAACTATCAAGAGTGTGTGTGCATGGTATACTTGAGCAATCCACCAACTACTCTATCCTTTACATTTTAATCTAAAAACAAAATCTTCTAAAACAAACCTAGACTCAAATCTTCATCTTCTTGAAGTCTTCACTTGAAGCCTTCTTGACTTGGTCCAAACACCGTGCTAGCTCCAAAACTTGACTTTAAATCCTTTGTTGAAGCTATGCACCTACTAAGATCTTGATCACAAATCAGAGACTAAATAAACACAAGATCATTAGTACTATAACTACATGAGTTGATCATCATCAAAACTAGAGTGATGGGCCTTTGGGCCAACAATCTCCCCCTTTATGATGATGACAAAAACTCATGAAGTTATATATGCATGGATTAAAGTAAAGCTTCAAAGAAGCTCCCCCTTAACTCATGCATCACAATAAATAAATAAATATGCAATGAAGCACTAAAATATGTATGCAAATGTATGGAGATAAACATGCCAATCAAGCATAAAACACAAATTCTTTTTCTCCTATTTGCAAAACAAAAGCATGCATCAAACATATTTTTCATATCCTATTGTTTATTTGCTATGCATGAACTCAATATATGCAAAAACACAAATATGCATATATAAACTCAAAATCTTTCCCCCTTTTTGTCAATCATCAACAAAGGGTTAAAGTAAAAAACAAAATCAAATAAATTTTTCTCCCCATTTTTGTCCGAAACAAAGAACCAAAGAAGGGGTAAACCAAATCAATCAAGAAAGGTTATATGCGATATACATTCATGAAGAGGAAGACGCTAAGATAACTTCCCTACACATATACATTACATGAAAGAGGGATGACAAGCCCTAATTCACATAACACATATTATGTAATGCATAAGAGGAGATGTGAAGCTCCCCCTACACACGTGTACCACATAAAGAAGAGTTGTCAAGCTCCTCAATATACAATACACTCAACATGAATCTATATGTAAAAGAGATGTTAAGCCCCCCTTGCATATAGGCAATACACATCAAAACATTTTTAATTTTTCTTATAAAACAAAATTTTGAATTTTCTCAATAAAATAAATCTTGAGAATTTTTTCTTAAAATCTTTATTTTCTTATCATAAACCACTTTGTGCTTTAAACATGTAAAACCATTTTAACTTAAGCACAAATAACTCATATATATGTATGAAAAATGAGTATACCAATTGAAATTGATACATACATATATAAGAAAACAAAATATGAGTATATACAAAAATATAGTCAAATTGATACCAATTGAAATGATTCAATGATACCAATTGAAACAATAATAGGATCATGTGTATAACTCATAAAACATTGAAGAATAAATAACTAGTTAAATTAATTTTTAAAAAACTAGTTAAAGATCCTTCAAAAACATGAAACCAAATAATATGTATTTCATGAATCATACCTAATACACAAGAATTGACACTCGATCTATAAAGCTCATAAAAGTGTTCATGAATCAAAGTCATGACAAAACAAATGAAGTAGAGTGTACAAGAATCATGTAACTAGCATTTTCATGAAAATAGTCAATGAAGCTCAAAATGATCAAAATAAATTATCATTTTATTTAAAACATGAAAATCATTTTTATCAAAACAAAACAAACTTCTAGGTATATGTATGATTTATCTAAATCTAACAATATGCATACATATCCAAACATAAAAGAGTCTATTAAAAGTATTTGCATGAAGGCAAGAGACTCAAAAAGGATATACATGTATATTTATTAGATTTGAATAAAAAATGCATATACATGAAGTAAAACATGAAAATAGGCAAAACAAGTGTAAATGAAGAAATCATCAAAACTAGGCTATACATGGGCATAAGGTGAGTACAAATGAGCATGAAGTCCAAACATATATGAATCAAATGTTGCTCACTATTTGTACAAGTATACATCCGAGTTTTGATAGAATCTACATCTAAACAAGTTATATACCTCATGAAGCACGAAAACAAATAAAACATGAACATGCTATATGATATTACAAATGAATAAGCATGTAAATAAAATAAGAGTTTAGAAATAGTTACCAACTAAGGAACTATGTTCCAAAACTCCAAACATGGTGGTTGTCCCACCAAACCTCCTTGATAGCGGTGCATCAATTATATGTCTTTCAAGTCTAAGTGCATCCACCATCAAGGCACCATTCCTCTCACGTTTTGTGAGAGCCCTCACCTACATCAAAAACACACGGTGGGGGTTTTGGTACCCATTTTCTTTTGGGTCCTTGGGGGTTAGTCTTATAAGGAACCCAAAAATTTTTCTTAGCAAAATTAATATGATGTAACTTGTCAAAACAATATTTTGCTAAATGGCCTTTGCGGCCACAATGTGTACATTTGTACACCTTAGAATGCATATGAGTGTGAGGGTGATCATGGCGTGCAAAGTGTGCATATGCATGATGATGATGTGCATGAATGTGTGGAGTTTGTTTCTTTGAAAACATAGACTCCAACCTAGAATGATTAAATAAACATTTGCTCAAAGTTGAGCTCAAACAATTAATTTTATTTTTCAAAACATTAATCTCACTATTATCAATGGTGGCATGTAAAGCATGGTGAGATTGTGAAACAATATTCTTTTTCTTTTTAGAAACTTTTTCTTTTTCTTTTTCAAAAATTTTTCTTTTCAAAGTAGTGTTTTCTTGAAAAACAACTTCTTTTTGTTTTTCCACCAAAACAATTTTATTTTTCAAACAAGTGTTTCCTTCACTAAGATCATTTAATTTGGAAAGCAAGAAAACATTTTCATTTTTCAAACTTTCATTTCTTTTTCTAAACATGCAATATTATTTTTAAAAGAATCATTTTCTTTTAGCATGCAATCAAAATTCTTTTTCAAATTTTTATTATTTTTCTTAACCATGTCATATTTTTCAAGCAATAGTTGACAAAAAGAAGTGAGCTCATCATATGACATGTCATTATCTTCATCTACCTCGGATTCGGTAGTTACCTCAAGGGGGTTATCCCCTTGGACCATATAGCACTTGTTGGAGACGTCACTTCAAACATCCGAATCGCTCCCGGCATAATATAGATCCTTTTCGCCAAGGGAGGTGATGATGTTCCAAGCTACAAAAGCCGAATCAACATTAGAAACCCTAGATAAATATTCATCATTTAGGGTACTTTTCAAAGCATGAATGGCCTTTGAGTTAGCCTCAATATCTTGCTATTATTAACATATGAATCATTAGTGGTAGCAAGATAAACATGAATGCCTAGGGCTTTGAGGTACATAGACATCTTAACCTTCCAAATTTGGATGTTAAGAATGTCAAACATGGGTGGTGACATGAAATCCATTGTGTGTGTACAAATATTGTGATTAGCCTAAAATGAGGATCTTTAACTCTAGGTTGTAAGACCCAAATTCAGAGCACTTGGCTCTGATACCAATTGTAAGTCACCTAGAGGGGGGGTGAATAGGTGATGGCTAATCTAATAGTCACTTAATGACAAATAATGCGGAATTAAAAACTATTATGACCTAAACTAAACTCTTAAACTAAACACCACGTATAACACAAGAGTGTTGCCGAATTCCCCGTGAAGGGCTCTGGACAAACTCCTCTAGATTCCCCTAGTTAAGGGTTGAGGTGCCGCATTGGCTCTCTTGGTTAAATACAAGTGTTAGCAAACAATCCCCAAGCGTGTATAACAATTAAACACACAAAGAATATCTAGCATATAAAGATGAGCACAATAAAAGTATGCAAGATATAAACAAGAGACAAAGAGAGAGAGAGAGAGTGAGCAATCGCAAACACAAGGGATTTGTTTCGAGGTTCGAGCACACTTGCTCTACATCCCCGCCTTCGACACACGAAGGATTTCCACTATAATCGATCCCACCGGATCACTCGGTGCCGCAACGCCTACAACTCTCGGACTCCGTAGTCCGTACACACCGCAAGCCCCACAAGCTCGCCGAGGCCGCACCTCAAACCAAGAGTTCACACACGAACTCTAAACAACCGCGAACGCACTCGTCCGCCTCCTCAAGAAATAAGAAAAAATCTCTTGGTGATCTAAACACTTTGATCACCAATAAAAACTCTCACTACAACACTCCTATAGGTAGATATAGCAATGGATAGCTCAAGTGTTTGTGTGAGAAAACTAGGAAAGAGATGGTGGAGGAAAACTCAAGAAAATCTATTTTAAAACACTCTTGATAAAACTCTCCTTTTGATTGGAAATATTTACTCTCAATTTAGTGGAGAAAACTCTTTTAATGAAGTAGGAAAAACTGGCTCAAAGTCCACTAAAAATCTTGTTCAAAAACAATGCCCAAACCCCCAAATTTATAGGGCTAGAAAAACTAGCCGTTGGGGTCTGTCAGGCCTGACGGTCGGCCGTCCGGTCGGCCAGCCAACGGTCATATTTCAGACCGTTGTGCTATCGGTCGACCGGTCGGTCGACCGAGACAGGATACAGAGAGCAAGTCTCTCTGTACGGTCGACCGTCCGGTCGACCGGGGCTTTCCAGAGAGCAGAGCTCTCTGGACGGTCGGCCGGATCGGTCGGCCGGCCCTCCTGCCAGAACTGGCGGGCACGTCTGTGCACGTCGGTCGACCGGGGCGGTCGACCGGCAGAAGCCAGGTCAGGTCTGAAATAGGGATTTAAAACTTGGTCTTTTTGATTGAAATAAAATCCCATAAAATACTGAAAAATCTACAAAAATAGTTTTACCAATATACTCTGATAATCAAACATGCTTGCACAAAATCAAGGCATGTTACAAAAGATTTGGACTATTTTTGTAAGTTGGAAATATTGGCTTAAATGAAAACAGTATTTTGCAAAACAGGTTTTTCTAAAACTTATCTTTTCCAAAACTTCTCCAAATACAAAAACAAAATTTTTAAACTCATTTGAAGCATAGAGTGTATGGATATGATCCACTACACAAACATGATGAAATATCTATGTTTTTGACAATATGCACTAAACATGATTTTGGATAAAATATGTAAGCTTGAATATCAAAAATCAAACTTGTATTTTCTAAAATAGAAAATCTTTTGTAAAAACAAAACTATCAAGAGTGTGTGTGCATGGTATACTTGAGCAATCCACCAACTACTCTATCCTTTACATTTTAATCTAAAAATAAAATCTTCTAAAACAAACCTAGACTCAAGTCTTCATCTTCTTGAAGTCTTCACTTGAAACCTTCTTGACTTGGTCCAAACACCGTGCTAGCTCCAAAACTTGACTTTAAATCCTTTGTGGAAGCTATGCACCTACTAAGATCTTGATCACAAATCTGAGACTAAATAAACACAAGATCATTAGTATTATAACTACATGAGTTGATCATCATCAAAACTAGAGTGATGGGCCTTTGGGCCAACATATAGAACATATCTAATATACATAAAAACATGTAAACTTATTTTGATACTTATCTACTCATGAAAACCAAGATCGGTTAAACCAATCAAACCGAAAACCAAAACCAAAACATGAAACATGTGTGTGTTGTGAACTTGAGCATATCATACTATTCTAATCTTTACACATGGATCTTAAAAAACTAAAAACTATGGTACCCAAGTCTTCTTGTAGAGCGCCGTCTCCAAGCCGACTCGATCCAAACTGTGATCCATCGAGCTAGACTCCAATGAGTGCTATATATGATCTTTGACGCTCGGGCTCTTGAATCACCATGTGAAAGCTTTCAAACCATCTTGTTGAAGCTAATCACCAACTAATATCTTGATTAATGATCTGAAACTAAATATCACAAGATTATTAGTACACATAACTACATGAGTTAATCATCATCAAAACTAGAGTGGAAGGCCTCTGGGCCAACAATCTCCCCCTTTTTGATGATGACAAAACTCATGGAGTTATATATGCATAGATTAAAGTTAAGCTTCAAAGAAGCTCCCCCTTAACTCATGCATAACAAATAAACATAATGATATGCAATAAATACTAAACATGAAAATGCATAGTCATGCATAAAACAAACATAAAGCTCTTGATACCAAAAATTAAAAACTCAATTATGACTAAAACATGTTTGTAAAATAAAACTCTTGATACCAAAAATTACATAATGCTCTTGATACCAATAAAAACCAATAATAAAACATGTTCTTGATATCAAACATGAAACATCAATAAAAAAACATGCATTTAAACTCAAATTCTTCTCCCCCTTTTTGTCAATCATCAACAAAGGGGTAAAAGTAAAAACACAAGGTTCTCCCCCTTTTTGTTCGAAACAAAGAATTAATAAAGGGGTGACATCAAGCATGATACCAATTTAAAAAATGTCAATGAAGTGGACATTGATATCAAATTGAAGTTAAACATTACAAATTTTGAATTCCTAAACACAAATCTTGATACCAATTGTAAATATTTTTCATTTTGAACATATGATACCAAATTAAAAATCAGTTTTTCAATCATTTTTCATCATAAAGTAAGGGAGTGGGAATCAAAACAAATGGTAAACCAAATATCAATTGAAAGATGAAAAACGAATTTTCTCCCCCTTTATTAAATACCAACAAAAATCATGCATAAGCTTGTATTAGCATACCAATTGAAAACTAATTAATTGAAACATGATATTCATTAAAAATTCAAGCTTATCATAAACAAAGTTTGTGCTCCAATATATAGGTATATAATAAGCACAAATAAAACATATATATGCATGAAAAATTATATACCAATCGAAATTGATATTCTTTGAAATGAAAGCATACATACATACAAAAATATGAGTATACAAGAAATGTCAATATTGATACCAATTGAAATAATCCAATGATATCAAATGAAACAACAATAATATCAAGTGTATATCTCATATTACCTACCACCCATTCATGCTCATGTTTAAAATGATTTTCAATATAAAGCATACATAGGCATGGTCTCCCATCCATCCACCCTTGGAAGGTAGGGGTTTTCAAAAATAGATTTGAAAAATATAGTATGTTTGAAAACATCTACCATAAGAAGAATACGAACTAGTTAAATGAAAAAACTTGTTAATTAGTACGAAATCCTTCAAGCAAGGAATAAAACAAGGATAATTTTCATGAAATACATGTAAATCATATGGTCACTAAACACTCAAAGTCAATAAAGCACATATCATACTTATGAAAACAAAATCATAAGAAACCAATAAGATGAGTGCACAAGTGTAATGTGAAACATGGCATCATGAAAATATGCAATCAAGCTCAATATTCCTTAAATCACGAAAATCATGAAAAACTAAATTTTCATTAAAAGGCAATCAATACTTCAAGGCATATGTATGTTTTGACAAAACAAAAAGTATACATACATATCCCTAAACACAATTTGAGTCCATAATAAAGATTTGTATGAAAAGCAAATGACTCAAGGGGTATACATGTAAATCTTAAGGTTTTGCAAAATAAACATATACATGAAATGAAAACTCATGATCATAAAACAAATCCAAAAATGGGAATACAAGTTTAGAATGTATGAATCATCAAAACTAGACTATACTAGCACATCCAATGGGTACAAATGAACGTTCAAGCACAAACATATAAAGATCTATTTGAGTCCCACTATATGTACAAGTATAAATCCTAGTTTTAATGAAAACTATCATCCAAACATATATTCAAAATCATGAAGCATAAAACAAGACATAAATCAATAGTATAAATACGATCATTATGTAAATCCACATGCTATTAGGACTATGATATACATAATAGCTAAACATGTGCGAGAACACAAAAAAAATGATCCATATGAACAAGGGTGATCTCAAAAGCTATACATGCATGTCAATGGTCTAATAATCATGACATTTAACATACTAATCAAAACATGAAGCATCAAACAAAAAATCATAAAATCCATATGATCATTATGTATATGCATGTGCATTAGATCTAGGACATACATATTAGTTTTAAAAACAAAGTGAGAACACAATGATATAATTCTATTTTAAACATGGGTGTCTCAAATAACTAACAAGTATATCACTAATCTAACTAACATGGCATAATCATAATAATTAATAAACATAAAAACATTCTATGAATTAAAGACATGAAAAGCATGCAAGTATAAACGGGAGTTAGAGATCGATACCAAAACCAATGAGGGCACTTCTCTAGTTCTCCAAACTAAGGTGGTCCTCCCACCAAACCTCCCTTGAAAGTGATGCATCCAAATAGTTTTCTTTAAGCACGGAACGCATCCACTTCAAGGCATCGCTACTCTCAGGTTATGCGAGAGCCCACACCTACATCAAACACAATAGGGGTGGTCTTTGGTACCCATTTTCTTTTGGGTCCATAGGGGTTAGTACCTTTCCTAACCCAAACAAAATTAGTTGCTAAATTTTCATCATATATACGATCATAGAAAAATTTAGCTAGGTGGCCCTTTCGTCCACAATGTGTACACGTGTACACATGAGCATACATAGTGTGATGTTTGTGACTGTGATGAGCATGTGTATGCCGTGGAGGGTGTGCATGCAAGAATGAAACTTGTTTCTTTCGAACCAAGGATTCCAAGTGTGTATGATTCATGGCACAATGGCTCAAAGTGGAGCCCAAACAATCAACACTTTTCTTCAAATCATTTATATCATTTTCAATACTTGAAGATAAAGTAGAGCATGCAATAGGTGAGCTAGATGAAGAAGCTACACTAGCATGGCAAACATGTGAGTCTATATCAATTTTTAAAGATTCATTTTTCTTTAAAACTAAATCTAATTCTTTTGTAATGAAATCAATTTCATTTTTCAAAGAGAGGTTATCTTTTAAAATAAAACCTAATTTTGAAGATAAAACTTTATTATTTTTCAAAACATCATCACAATCATTTTTGCTTTTCAAAAATTCATTTTCCTTTAGGACAAGGTCAAGTTGAGATTTAAGTGAGTCACGTTCACTAGCAATCTCTTCCTTCTCTTGCAAAATCAATTCAAAACTGGAACACAAATCCTTAATTTCTTCTTTTAGTTCAAAGTTCTTTTTCAAAAGGTCATGTTTTTCCAAGAATTTTTCAAGCTTTGCAGCAAGTTCTACATTTAAGGTTTGTACTTCTAAACACCCATAGCAATTGGAACTAGAGCTATCATCTAATTGAGATTCCGATAGTACCTCAAGGGAGTCATTCCCTTGGACCATGAGGCAATGCTCGTTGGACTTGTCTCTCCTAGATCTTCTCATCTTTTCGATAATCTTTGGAAGCTCGGGAGAAGTCAAAATGCTCCAATCTGCAAAAGTCGAATCATAGTGAGCAAACACATGTAAGAAATCTTGATCAAGAGATGCTCTAAGTGTCTTAATGGCTAATGCATTGGCTTTTTTATGTTTGCTATCATTGGGGTAGGATTCTTTAGTAGTGGCTTGGTATACTTTATTACCTAGGGCTTTCAAATGACTACTCATCTTGGCCTTCCAAATATCAAGTGTAGAAATGTCAAACATAGGAGGGCTATCCATGAGTGCAAACTAAATGTGTGCAAGTGCAAATGCAAATGAAGATTAGCAAACCAAGATCTCACTCCTAGGTGGTTAAACCTAATATCAGGAGCTAGGCTCTGATACCAATTGAAATCACCTAGAGGGGGTGAATAGGTGATAATGCTAATCTAGTGAACTAAATGCGGAATTAAAAATTAATTGCAACAACACACAAGCAAGTATATGATATAGCAATAAGATCAATGCACAAAGTAATGCAACCAACAAGTGATGCACACACAAACGAGCCAAGCATATAACTATGAATGATAATTATGAAATGATGCAAGGCACAATAAAGAGAGAGAGAGAGAGAGAGAGAGAGAGAGAGAGAGAGAGTGAGTAAAAGTCAATGGATCAAGCACAAACAACAAGATTTGTTTCGAGGTTCGAGCACCCAGCTCTACATCCCCGCCTTCACCCAGAAGGATTTCGAATCCACTAGCTTGTCCACACAGGACTCCCACACAGAGAACCTCCACCGAGGATTTGGGGCAATACAATAACTAGGAGTACCCAACTCCTCTCTTTACAACCACAACCTCTCACTAGAGGCAAAGCACCAAGCCAACCAAAACAATCACCTCACAACTTGAGGGATAAGTACAAAGCTACACAAGGATCACCTCACAACTTGAGGGATACAACCCAATTGCACAACCTCCTCAACACAATGAGGGAAAGGCACAAAGCCAAGCAAATATAGAGTTTACAACTTGGTGATCAAAAGACCACAAACAATCTCTTTTTCCCACATACACAAAGACCCTATAGATAGGATAGAATGAAGCTCAAGTGTGGAAAACAAAGTGTTTAAAACAAAGAAAAATCACTTGGGAAATCTCTACAAAGATATAGAATGATTAGTCCAAAACAAATTCCCAAAAGACTATTTTTCTTTGAAATAATAAAACACTTTAAAACAAGAAGATTGATCTTTTTAGCCCAAAGAAACTCTTTTTAAAACTTGTATGAACACTAGAGAAAACTCAGAAATTTTGCCCAAAAATACTTTTTGAAAACTGGTCATTAATGGGGTATTTATAGCCTCTTTAAAAATATAGCCGTTGGCAGCTAAACATGCCAGAAATGGCCTACCGGTCGACCGGTCGGTCGACCGGCCAACGGTCGATTTTTGACCGTTGGCAGCTACCGGTCGACCGCCTGGTCGACCGACCCCAGAACCAGAGAGCAACGGCTCTCTGGCCGGTCGACCGGAGCAACCCGAGAGTGGGTTGCTTTCAGTCGGTCGACTGGTCGGTCGACCGGCCGACTGACACGGCTACGTGCACAACCTTGTGCACGTCCGGTCGACCGCTACGGTCGACCGGCTTCTGGTCCAGTCAACCGTTACGGTCGACCGGCCGACTGACACGGCTACGTGCACAACCTTGTGCACGTCCGGTCGACCGCTACGATCGACCGCCAGAGCCTGGCAGCCAAATTCTGGGACAGAAAATTTTGGTTTTTAATTTCTTAAAAATTCCCATAAAATCTCTAAAATTTCGCAAAAATAGTTTTATCATTTTAAATTGAAATACAAACTTGTGTGACAAATTTTAACACAAATTTTGATCTTTTTGAACCATTTTTGTGTAAAGGAATTTTGCCAAAAACCAAAAACCAAAAACTGTATTTTCTAAAACTTAGATTTTTGAATTGAAAATACGTTTTGTTCAAAACTCATCCAAATACAAAAACATGATATTTAAACACTTTGAAGAAAGTTGCATATGGACATAAGTCCAATATACATGAAACATATATATATATATCCATGTTTTTGACTTTAAATCCCAAAACTAGTTTTGTTAAAAATACCGAAACACAAAACTCATGATATAGACTATCAAACTAAGTTTGTTTAAATAGTGAAGCATGTATGTATATAGAACACATCTAATATACATAAAAACATGTAAACTTATTTTGATATTTATCTACTCATGAAAACCAAGATCGGTTAAACCAATCAAATCGAAAACCAAAACCAAAACATGAAATATGTGTGTGTTGTGAACTTGAGCATATCATACTATTCTAATCTTTACACATGGATCTAAACAAATTAAAAACTATGGTACCCAAGTCTTCTTGTAGAGCGCCGTCTCCAAGCCGACTCGATCCAAACCGTGATCCATCGAGCTAGACTCCAATGAGTGCTATATATGATCTTTGACCCTCGGGCTCTTGAATCACCATGTGAAAGCTTCCAAACCATCTTGTTGAAGCTAATCACCAACTAATATCTTGATTAATGATCTGAAACTAATATCACAAGATTATTAGTACACATAACTACATGAGTTAATCATCATCAAAACTAGAGTGGAAGGCCTCTGGGCCAACAAGTAGCCATGAATTTTCTTTCTTTTTCACTTTGTTTTAGATATACAAACAAAATCACGAAAACAATTCTACTATGTTTCCCACTTCTTTGTGTTTCACCATACTTCTCTTTCCATTCTTTAATTTTGTTTCTTTTCATTCTTTCAAACATTGAAGAATTGTTAACACACACGTGAATCAATCGGTAAAGCTTCTATCACCTCTCGTCCTTGTGGATTCGACTCGTTTTAGCCTCTATACTATAACGGAAGTATCGAGGAAGCTAAAGCATACACACTTTAAATATTAATTTCTAAATATACATTTCTTGTGCGCGATTTTCCCTCGATCAAATTTTGGCGCCGTTGCTGAGGATGGGAACGTTTGAATTCACGTTTTTGTTAACTTTTCTTCTTTGTTTTTGGTGTGCAGGTCAAAATCTTTAGCATTGCAGAAGTCCACACTTTCTTGTTGGCCCAAAGGCCATTAGCCCAAAGTTTTGATGATAACAAACCATATATATTTATGTTTTTAACAAGTTTGTTTAAATGAGTTTCAGGTAAAAATCATAGTTTGGTTGACGGCTCTAACACAAGACTCACACATTTGGAAGCCGCAAAGATTTGGATCCCAGAGCCTAGCACAATAGAAGCGCTCCAGGATCAAACAAGATTGAAGACTATACAAGATTTGTATTTTCCATTTTTAGTTAGGATTTATAGTCTATTTTGTCAAAACCGAGATGATAGAAGTAGATAACTTTGGGATTGTCACACACACATTTCTTATTGCTTCAAGCTTACAAACAAATTTTTATTACAAAATTTCTAACCTAGTTTCGGAAAAACAAAGTTTGTTTTGAAAAATAAGTTTTTGGAAAAACCGTTTTGTTTAGTAAAAGGATTTTTTATCAAAATAAAGTTCAAATTATTTTGGTGTTGATCTATGATCACACCCTGATCCTTATAAGTCCTAGAACTCTATTTTGTATATACCCAATCCAAAGAATTTTTATCAAAAATTTCTATCTTCAAAAGCCCTTTCAAAAATCTGTTTTTAGCCTGAGTCCGGTCGACCGCACGGTCGGCCGCTGGCAGAGCTGAATTGCTCTGTCGGTCGACCGGGCGGTCGACCGACATGCACCACTGTGCATGTGTGCACTTCGGTCGACCGACTGGTCGACCGCGAGAGAGAGCAGTGCTCTCTGTTTTTTTTTCTGGTCGAGCGGACCGGTGGACCGACAGAGAGAACTTACTCTCTGTTTGGACTGCGGTCGACCGTCCCGGTCGACCGGTTTCCCAACGGTCGAAAATCCGACCGTTGGCTGTCGACCGGCCCGGTCGACCGACAGCAGTCAGAATTTTCTGACAGTTTTCAATAGCTATTTTTCTGACCTGTTTTGTGTTGGGTTTCCCCCCAACGATTCTCTTGACCCTTGTAACCCAGTTTTCATCCCCTATAAATAGAGGGAGTGTTCTACAACTAAAGATAACAAGATTTACAAAAAGATTTACAAGTTTTTCAAAAGTTTAGCCTTTTAGCAAATAGCTTTCATTGAGCCAAATTTCCAATCATTTTTAGCTTGAAGCTTTCCTCTATTTCTCTTCTAAATTGTGCACTACACAATCCCAAAGCTTCATCTCCTCATCTTGGTTGTAGGGTTGTGCAAGTGAGCCTTTGTTTGTGATCAAGTATTAATCACCTTTTTCTTCATATTGAGAAGTTGTAGAGGCATCGGCCTCAAGCGAGCTAGTGTGCTCCTAGTTGGTGTTGCGGCACCGCGAGAGAGGACAAGTGTGTTCAAGGAGTTCTAATGAGAACTTGTATCGACGATCCGGTGGGATCAAGAATAGTGGAAATCCTTCATCGTGTTGAAGGCGGGGACGTAGAGCAGTGGCTCGAACCTCGAAACATATCATTATGTTTGCGATTGTCTACTTATCTCTAAACTCACTCTCTCCTTTACTTGCTCTATTACTTGTTTATATTCTTGCAAGTCCTTTTATAATTGTTGCTTATTGTTAAATAGTTTTTTAAATCCGCATTATTTGTCACTTGGTATAGCCATCACCTATTCACCCCCCTTTAGGTGATTTCAATTGGTATCAGAGCCTAACCTTAGCATTTGGTTTAACCACCTTAGGGAGATCCTCACTTTTGGCTATATCTATTTGTTGCATTTTTATTTGTTGTGCATTATACTTGTATTCATGGCATCTGTTGACTTTTCTAGCATCAAGTCCCCACCCAAATTTGATGAATTGAACTTTCCTATTTAGAAGGTCAAAATGAACCTTTTCCTAAAATCTCTAGGAGTTAGAGTTGCTAGGTCCATCACCAAAGAATTTAGTGAACCTCTCACTGATGAGAAAACATGGTCCGAAGCCAATGCTAGAGCCCAATATGCACTCACCCAAGCTTTAAATGAAGATGATCTTTCACGCATCATTAACTGTATATCTGCATTTGAAGTTTGGAATATTCTTATTATTACTCATGAGGGAACGTCTCAAGTCAAGAGATCTAAAATTGACTTGCTCCGTTCTCAATATGAGAATTTTTACATGCTTGAAAATGAATGCATAGATGATATGCTCACCCGTTTTACAAAGATCACTAATGCTCTATCTTCTTTAGGTGACAACATTAACAAAGACCAAAAGATCTGGAAGGTCATTAGAGCTCTTCCCAAGTCTTGGGAAGTCAAGGCAACCACTATCAAGGAGCTAAATGATAGGGAGGAGATGGACTTCTCCGGCTTCATCGGCAATCTCAAAACCCATGAGATGGAGATGAAAGTTAGAGAAGAAAGCGAGGCACCAAAGAAGAAAGTCCTTGCTTTCAAGGCCGTTCCATCCACCCATGATGAAGACGATTCATCGGAAGACTACGATGAAGACTTTGCCATGCTCATAAGGAAGGTGGGCAAAATGTTCTATAAAAGAGGTAGACAAAGCAACTTCCGAAGAGGGAGACCTCAAGAAAGATTCGAAAAGAAAAGAGAGGAAATGTGTCCTTGTTTTCATTGCAAGAAGACGGGACACCTAATTGCCAATTGCCCCGCTCTACAAGTACTACCTCCAAGAATGGGCAAAAGAAGAAAAAGGCGATGGTGGCCATGTGGGATGACTCGGAGTCAGAATCCGAAGAGGAGATCGACACCGCTCACATGTGCTTCATGGCACATGGCGAGGATGCTACCAAGGTATGTCTAGAAAACTCTCTAGATGATGATGACTTGACTATGGATGAACTTACACATTTTTTTGAAGAATTACAAAATAGATATGAAATTTCTCAAGCCCAAAATAAAAAATTGAAAAAGAAAATGACTCTTTAAAGAATAAATTTGAACTTGTTTTAAAAGAGAAAAATGAATTATCAAATTCTTTTGAGAAAATGAAAAAGGATTTTGAAAAATACAAAACATCTTGTAAAGGAAAAAGCCCTATTTTTACTTGCAATAAAAATGAATTTTTAGATATCTAAAAACGTATTGAAGTTTTGGATACTATTTTAAAGAAATATGCTTTTGATATGACTAAACTTGCATCTAAGTTTCCTAAAGGAATATCCCAAGGGAAACACACTCATCATCATCATGCTTCAAAATCACACAAACATGCACACTCACATAAACATGCATTTATGTATGGTAGAATTTATTCTTGTGCTCATTGTGGCCGCAAAGACCATTTAGAAAAGTTTTGTTATGCTAAGCTAAATTTATTAAATAAGAATGTTTGGGTTCGAGATAACACTAACCCTAAAGGACCCAAAAAGATTTGGGTACCAAAAGACGCACCAAACTTAATGGATGCAGGTGGGTCGTCCTCCTCCAAGACTTAGGGGAGATGGTGCCCATGTGCTGGATGCATCAACGCTCAACGAACACATCGTCGCTTGCATCACTATCGTAGAGGCACCCATTTTTGGGGAATACCTATGGTTTGGTAACTTCTCCACAAAAATTTCTTTTTTATATACATAGGAATGCTAGTTATACTTTTTGTGCCATATGTAAACTTGCATTTCTATTTGTTTGTACCTTTGCCATGATTGAGTATATATTCATGTTTCTTTGCCATATGATATTTGTCCATATATCAAGATTTTGTTAACTTGATGTTTTATATGATTTTGTCAAAAATTAAAATTTATTTAATCAAATTAAAGCAAATAAATAGAGATGGCAATTGCGCGCCTCAACTCTTATTTAGAGGAATGTCGAGGAGAAGTTCAAAACCCTTAACGGGGTATTCGGCTTCAACATCTCTTATTTATTTCTTTATTAATAAAAAAAATAAATATTAAATAATAAATAAAAATAAATAATCTTTTGCAGTTTTTCATGCCAAGAAAAGATTTAAATTGTTTCTACATCATTTTTATGATTTTACAATATAAACATATTTTTTGGGTTAAAAGAAAATTAGATTAAAAACCCTATTTTAAAAACTGTTCTGTTTTCTGATTTTCAGCGTATACGGTCGACCGGCCGGTCGACCGGATTGGCCTGGCATAGGCCCGGTCGACCGACCCAGTCGACCGATATAACCTGAAAATTTTTGCCCGTAGCCGGTCGACCGGGCGGTCGACCGACTGAAAGAGACTTTGGTCTCGGGTTCCACCGGTCGACCGGCCCTGTCGACCGGGCGACGGGTTTACAGAATTTTACCCGAGTCTATTAAAGCCCTAGTCTCTAAATCCCTCATTTGGTCCGCCTCCACTCCTTATCTCTCAACCTCCTTCAACCTAAATCAGATCCTCACCCTCTCTCACCCTCCAAAACCCCAAATTAATTCAAAAAAAAATTAGGGATTCAGAGTTTCAGGCTTCAGATCTTCACTTCTACCTGTGGATTTCTCTTGTTTTCAAGGTATAATCTTCCATATCTTTTGCTTTAATTCCATATCTAGATCCTTAAATTTTTTTATCTTGATTCCATATCTTTGCTTAGATCTAGCCTTACTCTTGTTTATCTTTCAAATCATGTCGAAAAGGACTAGATCTGAGAAGGGGAAAACTTCTCAATCCTCATCTCAATCCTCCCCTTTTGTTTCACCAAATGCTTCATATAGATACATAGTTATTTCCCCTAAAAATGTTAACTCTGGGAGATCCGTTGTGTTGAATGACTTTGAACATTTAAACCTAGCTTCTATTTTAAGGACTAGTTCCATAGAATATTTTGTCTCTATTAGGGAACCTGTTTATCCTTCCCTAGTACATTATTTTTACTCTAATCTCTCTTACGAATCAAATCATATTATATCTAGAGTTTTGGGCAGAGACATTGACATCTCCCTTCAGGAATTTGCTCATCATCTTCACCTCTCCTGTGAGGGGGAAGACGTCTATAATCTTGATTTACACGATTTCGTTTATCCTGACGGTGAGTCTGCCCAGACCGCCTCCACTTTGCTTCATGGTGATGATAACCCCGGTTTAGTTAGGAATGAGGAGGTGAAGTACTACACTCTCACCGCCCAAGTCCTAGCCAAGATCGTTTTCTATAACCTCCTGCCAAAATCAGGAGAATATAGTCATGCCAGGGGATCTGTTCCACTTATCATCTACTGCCTCCTGCGAGGCATTAGAATTAACATCCCCAAACTCATCATCAGTTACATGATTTCGGATCATCTCCTTGTCCTAAACCGGCGCTTGCCTTTTGGGATGATCATTACCCATCTTTTGAATCAACTAAACTTTAATCTTTCCGCTGAACGGTTGGTTGAACCGTCTGTTGACATAAACAGCACCCTCCTCAAGAGGATGCGTGCTAGAGAGCGTCCTCCTGCTCCTCAGCCGCAGCCTATCATCCCTGCTGTCCTTGTTCCTGGATCTTTCTCTAGCTCTTCTGCTACCTCCGACCCCTATCTTGCTTTCTCTACTCAGCTTCGGGAGCACCACGAGCAGATTTCTGCTGAGATGGCTGCGCATCGCCAGCAGATTTTCGAGGAGATGTCCGCTCATTATCAGCGGATGGAGCAGCGCTTGGATCATGATCTCAGCTACATCTGTGACTCCATACGCTATTTGGAGACATATCTCGGCGGCATCTACCAGAAGCATGATTGGTCGGTTCCTATTCCATCTGCTCATGCTAGGCCACTTCCTTCTATCGGCCCTCCATTTACCGCCAGGGCTTCTTCTGCTCCTCCACCGCCATCTACTACACAGGATTCTGAGTCTGATGAGGAGTGACCCCTTTTGATGATGTCAAAAAGGGGGAGAGATCTTTTGGGCAGTTATTTATGTGTTATTTTGTGTTGTTACTTTTTCTACATGTATTTGGTGTTTATGTGGACATGTGTTATGGTTTAAGGTTGGCATGAACCTCCTATTTGTATGAACACTATTTTTCTATATTATGGCATTTATATTTTCTTATATCTCCATGTGGCATATATGATTGGTTGTATATTATGTGTATGTTTTATTGACCCAATCATCTATTTGGAGGACGGAGGTAATTCTGGATGGATGGAGGTAACCATGTATGCATACACTCTTGTATTTCTGTATTTTTTTGTATGCATGGATGGTTGGCATATGTATCATTTTCATATCCTATATATATGCCTGTGTTATGCATGTGTATCTCTTTATCAGATTATTTTATATGCATGTGTTAAGGGGGAGCTTCACTTGAAGACTCCACCCAATATATTTGTAATAACTCTATATGTTTTGTCATCATCAAAAAGGGGGAGATTGTTGGCCCAAAGGCCATTAGCCCAAAGTTTTGATGATAACAAACCATATATAGTTATCTTTTTAACAAGTTTGTTTAAATGAGTTTCAGGTAAAAATCATAGTTTGGTTGACGGCTCCAACACAAGTCTCACACATTTGGAAGCCGCAAATATTTGGATCCCAGAGCCTAGCACAATAGAAGCGCTCCAGGATCAAACAAGATTGAAGACTATACAAGATTTGTATTTTCCATTTTTAGTTAGGATTTATAGTCTATTTTGTCAAAACCGAGATGATAGAGGTAGATAACTTTGGGATTGTCACACACACACATTTCATATTGCTTCATGCTTACAAACAAATTTTTATTACAAAATTTCTAACCTAGTTTCGAAAAAACAAAGTTTGTTTTTGAAAAACAAGTTTTTGAAAAAACCGTTTTGTTTAGAAAAAGGATTTTTTATCAAAATAAAGTTCAAATTATTTTGGTATTGATCTATGATCACACCCTGGTCCTTATAAGTCCTAGAACTCTATTTTGTATATACCCAATCCAAAGAATTTTTATCAAAAATTTCTATCTTCAAAAGCCCTTTCAAAAATCTGTTTTTAACCTGAGTCCGGTCGACCGCACGGTCGACCACTGGCAGAGCTGAATTGCTCTGTCGGTCGACCGGGCGGTCGACCGACATGCACCACTATGCATGTGTGCACTTCGGTCGACCGACCGGTCGATCGTGAGAGAGAGCAGTGCTCTCTGTTTTTTTTTCGGTCGACCGGACCGGTCGACCGACAGAGAGAACTTACTCTCTGTTTGGATTGCGATCGACCGTCCCGGTCGACCGGTTTCCCAACGGTCGGAAATCCGACCGTTGGCGGTCGATCGGCCCGGTCGACCGATAGCAGTCAGAATTTTCTGACAGTTTCCAACAGCTATTTTTCTGACCTGTTTTGTGTTGGGTTCCCCCCAACGACTCTCTTGACCCTTGTAACCCAGTTTTCATCCCCTATAAATAGAGGGAGTGTTCTACAACTAAAGATAACAAGATTTACAAAAAGATTTACAAGTTTTTCAAAAGTTTAGCCTTTTAGCAAATAGCTTTCATTGAGCCAAATTTCCAATCATTTTTAGCTTGAAGCTTTCCTCTACTTCTCTTCTAAATTGTGCACTACACAATCCCAAAGCTTCATCTCCTCATCTTGGTTGTAGGGTTATGCAAGTGAGCCTTTGTTTGTGATCAAGTGTTGATCACCTTTTTCTTCATATTGAGAAGTTGTAGAGGAATCGACCTCAAGCGAGCTAGTGTGCTCCTAGTTGGTGTTGCGGCACCGCGAGAGAGGACAAGTGTGTCCAAGGAGTTCTAGTGAGAACTTGTACCGACGATCCGGTGGGATCAAGAATAGTGAAAATCCTTCATCGTGTTGAAGGCGGGGACGTAGAGCAGTGGCTCGAACCTCGAAACATATCATTGTGTTTGCGATTGTCCACTTATCTCTAAACTCACTCTCTCCTTTATTTGCTCTATTACTTGTCTATATTCTTGCAAGTCCTTTTATAATTGTTGCTTATTGTTAAATAGTTTTTTAAATCCGCATTATTTGTCACTTAGTATAGCCATCACCTATTCACCTCCCCTCTAGGTGATTTCATTTCTCTTGTGTGGTTGGGTAATTTCTTATACATTCTTATATTCTGTTGCTAGCTTTTGTTTATATTACCTGTACACTGTAATAATTTTAAAAACTAAAATATGAAAATTGGATGATTTAAAACGTTTAGACATTTGCATCTAGGCACGTGTCAATTTTTATTCCAATACTGTATTTTGTTCTTGTGTTGTTGTGATCTTGACGGAGGTGTACATATTGCGTTGCATATAGTTAGGACAAACACTTCTGTGATTTGCTCACTTTTTTGTGTTCATTCTTATCTATATTGCACACTTACACAAATTGAACTTTAGGGCAAAATCTAAGATAACATAAGGTGGGGAAGTCATTACCCTTCCTTGGCCCCAAAATCACCTCCCCACTCACACTACCCAAGCCTAAATAGAATTTGCTAGACGTTGGCCCCTAGGGACATCTCGGACTCGTTTAAGAGATTGACCTAAGGGAAAAGTTGTTAGAGGTTGAGTCTTATCAAATCGGTATCTAAGGTTGGGGATTGAGAGGTGAAACCTCGAAGAACAGTGGTTTTGCATAATTAGGCCAGTTGCTCCAGCACGGATACCTCCCATTGATCTTGTCTCTACCTAGCCGCTTAACTCGTAGTCAAATTCTGACAATGTACCTCCCGTGGACAGTCTAACCAGTTAGGAGTCGTCTAGGTCTAAGTCAACCTTAGCATAGGCTTGTTTTCTTTTTTATCTTTGTTTGTTTGTTTATTGTTTGTTTGTTTTCTTTTTTGTATATTGTGAAATGGATTTTAACAACAACAATTCTTTCCATCCTAACATGAATTCATATTTCACCCCGACCTCATTTGACTCGGATAAATCCAACCCGGCTGCGTATAACATGAACCAACCATATATGCCGAGTTGGGATTATCCGACTCAATATGACCCGTTTCCCCAATCTTATAACTATAATTTTCAAAATAATTTCCACTCTTCACAGAGTTCATGGGGATTCCACTCCCCCGAGTCTAATTTTCAACCACCTTGTCCACAATATTCATTCCCCGATTCTGCTTCGTATCCTCCTTTTTCTGTTCCACCAATTGAAGAAAAATCATCATTAGAAAGGAGTATGGAAGCCATACTTGAGTCCCAACAACAAATTCAGAATTTGCACAATCCTTCCCAAATCAAACTCCATATGCTCCTTTTCTAGAATATCCAATTGAAGAAGAATTTGAGCTAGCAAAGCGTTTGGAAGTCTTTTGTGAAAGAGTGCAAAATATGTTGGACTCATCATCTCAACCAAATTTTAAAGAGTCCTACTCATCTTTTCCAGTCTCACCGATTCAAAATGAACAATCATCAATACTGGACTTGAGTATAAAACCCTTGCGTGAGTCCGAGCAGCAATCGCAAAATCCGATGGACTCACAATTTCACCATCATTTCCAAAATCAACTTCCATACTCATCTTTTCAAGAAGAACCAATTGCAAAAAATATGGAAGACATGATTCAGACTCCAAATTCCGTTACCCGGCCTATCAGTAGGTTAGACTCAATAATGAGTAATTTGATCAATGAGAGCGAGGAAAATCTTTCTTGTCAACATTTGACCAATTCTTATATCCTTAACTCTACCGATTGGACCCAAGAATCATGCTATTTTGGAAACTAAGATTCAATTTCAGAACGCACATTTGAACTTGACCAAACTCTAAGTTATGAAAATCACCTTGACATTCTGGCAAGTTTTCCCTTTTCTGAAATTGAAATTGACCATGAATGTGATCCCGAATCTCATGTTAGTGATTCCATTTCATTTTTTGATTCAATAATGACCCCGGTATTTTTATCATTTTTTTTTCTCTATTCCGAAGTCAACATTGAATCCTGTACCAGTGCACCGTGAAATAGAATCATCGATATCTTATGATCACACTTCATTGATGGGGAAAGTGTGTGAACATCAATTCTTTGGTTTGGACCCTATTTTTGAACCAATTTTGACTATCATTGTTGACTCTCGACTTGATCTGAGTCAAATTTCCGAGTCGGTATCAGTTTTTGCTCATGTTTCATTTGAGTTCAAATCAATCATCTCCCGAAATCACACTCATTGTTAGACAAGAATGTTTAAGAAAATGACTCAGTAATTATTTTAAAAAATTTGAAATTAGATAGGGATAATTTTTTCAATAAGATCATTCATTCTATCATTCTCTTACTGGGTCGTATTAGAGAGGTCATTGGTGAGTTTCTGCAAGATCCACGATATCTTGATTGGGTAGCAATGCTTGGCCCAGTCTGACCACCACCGGAACTACCACCATGAGGTAATCTTCCTTCCCTCTCAATTTGTCTCATGTATATACACATTCACGATGCATTGAGGAGAATGCATGAGATAAGTGTGGGGAAGGGTTTACTAACATAGTTAGTTTTATATTTTCTTTCTTTTACACTTCTTTTTAAATTAAAAAAATATTTTGTATAAAAACTCTTTTCTGTTCTTTTTACAAAACTTTTTGAATTAAGAGAAATAGTTTTGATCCATTTTTAAGAAAATTAAGATTATCTTAGGAATTAGGAAGACCTAAAATTATGAAATTTTAAACCAAGTCAAAATAATAGATCTTGTTTAAATTTTAGGATAAGAAAGTAAGATTGAAAAGATAATTTGATCTTGAATTTTTTGCCTTAGATTTATGCACTTACACAATTTTTGGGATTGAAACAAAAACTGAAAACGCCATAAAAATATATTAAAAAAATAATGATAATAAAAACCATTTAGTGAAGTTGGGTAATTATGCCTCAGGAAGTATGATTATTCGTACCTAAAACGGTGGATAAAAACAAAATAATCCCCTTTAGTTTTGTGGCATTGTTTACGCGAGTCCTTAAGTCCGAGGAATGTTTTCTCATTTGGTGCCCTAAGACCATCTGGTTTGGGGGTCACTGGCTAAGGGCTCACTACCCAGGTAAATAAGAAAACCTAAGAAAACTAAGGGAAGAAAAAAAATAGACACAATCATTAGGCTCAAGTAATTTGCATACTATCATAGACAATAGCCAAGTGCAATTTGTCATCCTGCAGAATGTTATTCAATCAACAGACAAGTAAAATCTCCCTCTTTATCAGCAGCAAAAAATCTAACGGAAAAGAATGCATGGATAAGTCACTACAGGCATAACATATATGACAGTACTATAAGAGCAATGAAAGAAAAACAATAGTGTTTGATAGTTATTACATGCCAGAGTATCAGTCAAGTAGATAAAAATAGACAGCACGTTAGGTCTTTTTGGAGGAGAACCTGGTCATAGGCCTCTTCTCTTTACCTGAACTATCCTCATAAGCAGAATTATCCCCATTATTAGAGTTGTCATTTAATTGATCAGAATCATAAGAAGCAATATTAGAATTAGGAGAGTTACCTCTCTCAGTGTACTTATGAACCAGCTTCTTGAGGAGTCTGTAAAGATTTCATTTGATTTTAGATAAATCAGTTTGGACAGTCCTCCTGAAGTGGTTGAATTTATCCTTCAACCCTTTGATTTCCTTCCTTAATTTGCTACATTCTCTCTTGTTTGCTTTTCTACTGATTTTCTTTTCAGAATCAGAGCTTACAGGTATAATGTCTTCTTCCTTAATATCAACTCTCTTTATTTTCCCACATAGTATTTTCCCATGGTGAGTCTTCTTCCACCTAGCTTCTTCCTCTGTCTTGGTTTCACAATTCATGATTTTATTAAAATCATTTATGAGAAGAAACATTCTATTAATGGAAGCAGGCTCAGAGCTTTCTTTATCCATAGAGGGGTCTCAGTCCCAAGCACAATTTCAAAATATGTAAACGCTTTTGTTAACAAATAAGAAAATCTGAGTTATCCACAGGGCATTATCATAGGACTCAAGATAAAATGAGGTAAATTGAAGTTAGTCAGTGCTAGCGTAGCATATAAAAACGATAAACAATCTATTTTTATAATATGAAAGTGACCTCCTTGAGATAGAAAATTGAAATGAGCTATCTTAGCCAACACATGAGCTCTAGGGGTGAGACAATTGACAGAAAATGAGTTTTCAATTTTGTAAACTTTATCAATTCTTATTCTAAATAACTTGGCTAAAGCTTCAGATTTACTTCAACCAAGAAAGGAGAAAGACTTACCCAAAATGCTCGGTCCTAAAGCAGAAATTCTCAAAATTTCTCCTAATTCCACTTCACGTGGAGTTATCATAGTTCCCTTAATCAGTGAGAACGCGGTGAGAAGATCCTTTTTAATTCTGAGGTTTGGTAGAATATGGCCACCAGATTAGAAATATAGCGTATTTTTCACATGCAAATTCTCTGAGATGAATGAAATCGAAGCACTCATCAAGTTGATAGTCCAAAATAAAGTTGAAATCAACATACCTTTATACAATACAGAGTCCATTGTGGAATTCTTTATAGAACATTTTGGCATCTTCACAGATCAGGTAAATCCTTTTTTCATTTGTGAGATCCTTGCCAAATCTCTTTTATTTTTCTTCTTTCTTTCTGTTTTGTCTATGATCTTCCACAGGGGTGGCTCAATTTTTAGGCAGACCTTAGGTGAAAATTTCAAATGGGCCCTTTTAAAATATACTTTAAAAAGTAATTAATATTAACTAATATTTTATTTAATTATTATTTTATTGAAAAATAATTCTTCTAACTTTTTAAGATGCAAAATTTTTAATCAAGTTTTTTATTCAAGTTTTGCTAATGTATCTTTTTCTATAGAGCAGTTGCAGGCCCTGCCGTCAGTCTGAGATCTGGACGACCGGGGCGGTGAAGAGCGAGGCTGCACACAGAGAGTTTTAATTTTGAAAAATTCTCTAATTATAATTAAATAGTTAGGGAGAGTGAAAAAGACAGCTGAGGAAATAGAAGAGACTCCTCTTTAATTATAATTAAATAGTTATAGGGAGTGGAGGATATTAGCTTGGGAAAGTGGAAGAAACTCATGCTTTTCCTCTTAATATAAAAATGAAGAGGGAAAAAAAAAATCAAAAAAGCGTGGATGAAAGGATTCAAACTCGCGCAGGCAAAGCCCACATAATTTCTAGTCATGTCCAATAACCACTCCGGAACGCCGACTTGAAGAAATAAAAAATATTTTCAATATTTTATATTTTTTATTTTAGTTAAATACTAATTTACATTATAATTTTGGAGGCCCTATTTTATTTGGGGCCCCTAGGCGACTGCCTCATTTGCCTAGAGGTTGAGCCGTCTGATCTTCCAAGAAATATGTGTAAGAATGCAAAGCTTTGGAGACAATTATTGTCTTGTACTTCTTCCTTTCGCTGACGGTGATGAAAATATACATGTGCTCTTCATTGAGACTAGAGACGACAAGGCGAGGCTCGAACATTTTGGAGAAGAAGAATTTGGGGATTTTTCAGAGAAGAAGACGAAGAGATAAGGAGTTAGGCTTTTCCAAATGGACGTGGACTAGGAAAGTTGCAGCACTGCATTTTTTAGAAGGAGGTAATTTAGATATTAGAGAAGCAATAAAGTAGGTTAGGTGGTCCACATCACTTTATAGGTAAGAAAAATAATTAAGTCAAATGAGTCAAACTGGTTTGATAGAAAGGATATTGGTGATAGGACCTGCTGATAGAATACCTGAAGTTACAATAACTTAAGAAATATTATTAATAAAAGTTATTCTAATATGCAAAATGGCCAAATTGCTACGAATATTGCAAAATTGTTCAGCAGACAATTAGTAAAAATATCAGCAAGTGATTATGGGTATCAATAAATTTTAATAAAATATCTCTATATTCAACATGATCTCATACATCTATGTGTTTAGTACGAGAATGTAAAATAGAATTTTTGGATAATATGCTAGTTGTGTCAAACTGGACACCATAGTCTTGCAAAGTTTGCCTCTTCCACAAAATTTGTGCACAATATAATCCAGCAGCAATATACTCCGCCTCTGTTAGAGAAAGTTTAACACAATTTTCTTTTTACTAAACCAAGATATAAGAAAATGGCCAAGAAATTAACATATTTCACTTGTACTCTTTCTATCAGCTTTACTTCCAACAAAATCGGCTTCATTATATCCCAATAGATCAAAACTAGCATACTTAGGATAATATAAGCCAAAATTTAAAGTGAACATGTCTAATAATTCTTTTTACAACATATAATTGAGATTATTTTGATGAAGCTTGAAAGCATGCACAAAGACAAACACCTAACATGATACCTGGTCTACTAGCAGTTACACAGAGAAGAATACCAACCATATCTCTGTAGAGGTTTTCATCTATACTCTTACCATTGGCATCTTTGTCAAGTTTGGTAGTAGTACTCATTGGAATAGACATGTCTTTTGAGTTTTCCATTTTGAACTTATCACAAGCTCAAGAACGTACTTTCCTTGATTAATAAAGTTCCATCTTTTGCTTGTTTGATATGCAAACCAAGAAAGAAATTGAGTTCTCCCATGAGACTCAATTCAAATTCTTGTTGCATTCTTGTAGAGAAATCTTCACACAGAATTTCATTAGTAGACCAAAAAAATGTTATCAACATAAATCTGAATTAGCAAAAGATCTTGGTCAACATGTTTGATAAATAGACTGTCTAAAAATCACTGAGGATAAGTCATCATAAAGCAGAGTCTGTACTCCAGACGCAAGACTAATCATAATCACTCGCGCAGTACCAAGACGCAGTGGTCGAAGCCCGCGTCTCAACATCACTGCAATGGCCCAGACGCAGAGCTTGAAGGCCGCGCCTCAGCATCACTGCAATACCAATACGCAAGGGTCGAAGCCCGCGTCTCTGCTTCACTGCAATGGCCAAGACGCAGAGCTTGAAGCCCGCGTCTCAGCCATATATGCAATACCAAGACGCAAAACTCGAAGCTCGCGTTTAGCAGAGTTCGAAGCCCGCGTCTAGCAAGTCGGCATCCAACAGCACCATAATATAATCCCAAAATGTGAGGCTCAAAGCCCGCATTTCAACTGCAGAAAAGCCTTGCATCTCGGTTATAACTGCCCTCATTACTGAGTCAATTACTGCCGACGTAATGAGGGGAGTTAACCCCCATTATGGAGGGTTTTTAGGGGATAGTTTTACCCCTGAAACCCCTATAAATAGCTTAGTTTGCTATTGAAGGGGGATCTGTTTTCCATTGAAATTGATCGGGAAAAACTTACAAAAAAGAATTGAGGAGCAAAATTACAAGTAATTAAAAGGAAATTACAGATAGATCTCCTCTGAGATTTCGGGGAAAGTATACCAGTAGGAATCTAATCAGCGCGCGATCACTTTATCCCTTTGACAATGCAATCGATCAGACAGTCACGCTCCCTCCTAATAGGATTTCCTTTTCGCTTGATTCTGAAAATTGAGTATTTGGAAGAAGGAAAACAATAGAACACTCTCTCTAAGAATCTCCTCTTGAATTCTTTAGTCAATCTTCTCTCTCTTGCCAGCTTGTCCCTCCTTGGTTCAGCAAGGGAATATTTATAGCCAAAATGGGGTGTAACCGCTCCCTTGAATTTAGCAAGGCTGAATCAGTCTTTAGCTTCGCGCGAGGCTACAAATGACCTTGCGGCGAAGCTACTTGCGAGTTTCCGGTGAAGCTAGAGAGTTCGTGCGAACTCCTCCTTACCGTTGTGGCTTAATTGTCTCTACTTAATGTGGGATGAAGTGGGCAGGTGTAACCGCCTAATTAAAGTGGCAATAATCCCACTAAACTAATGGTGTTCACCCACTAACCCCACGTGGGATTTTGAAATGGTCAATTAATGACCTAGTAAAGTTCGTTGCGGAGCTAAACGAGAAGCTATCTCCAAGCGAAGTTAACTTGGAAGCTTTATGCGAAGCTAATACTCATCCTATAGCAAAGTTGAATCATCCTTTCTTCCAGCAAAGCTGGGGATGAAGTTCCTAGCGAAGCTAGAAATTCAGCTCGAAGAAGAGCTTGACTATTCCTTCTTCTAGCAAAGTTTAGAATGAAGCTTCTAGAGAAGCTCTAAGATAAGCTGTTGTGGGGCTGATTGGAGCTTTGCGCGAAGCTAGAGGCTTCGGTCTTTTTAGTAATCCTGATTCTCTGTGAGGCTAGATATTTGATCAGACCTAACTTCATAGACTTGCTTTGGCTTCCTTACAGGTATTTTTGGCTTATTGTCTGCTTTACTGTATCAATAGAGTCCAAATTACTGCCTTGTCCCTTGGAAGTAAATTTAGACTGGTCATCAGCTTGTCTGTGACTTGTCTTTTATAAATGTCGATAAGTTTAAACGTCGTTTGGACCAATTGAAATGAAATCTGAGAGCCTTGTCTTTTTAGAGTGTCAACAAGACCCCCTTCAAAGTTTTCACGAATGTAGAATGGATTGGTACACATTCTGAAGCGCTTTGAATTTGAAACCTGATATCTGTATTGCTGAACTTTAATATTGTACAGATTGTGTACACACACTCTTCGTATAGCTAAGGACAAGTTCTTGGTGAAGCTAGGGAATTAGCTCTTCAACGGGGTTTTTAGCGGAGCTACAACATGAGTTTTCAGCGGAGCTACAACATTTGTTTTTAGCGGAGTTAAGCTCAGCTTTCAGCGAAGCTACAACATGAATTTTCAGCGGATTTAAGCTCTCAGCGGAGTTAACATCAGCTTTCAGTGAAGTTAACCAAACGCCGCGCGAAGTCAATAATGAACTCACAGCGGAGCTACAGGCGACGCGTACGTTCGCATGCAAGTGAAACTAGATGCCTTCGCTATGGGCGGTTCTTGAAATTAGAACCGTCATTTCAAATTTAAATTTGAAACAACAGCTTGCACTCCTTTTTAGGAGGCAAAGCTATAGGCACGCGCAGCGCTGGAGGCGCGAAGTTATAGGCGCATGCAGCGCCTTTAAAAGCCAAACCTCGCTATTCTCAGAGAGTCATCATCTCTCTCTAGACTTCGAGTTTTATTCTTAGAGAAAATTTTTTTCTCTTGCTCATCTTCTTCTTAAACTCTTTCAGACCTTCCTCCACGCTCTAATGGCCCCCAAGCAGCGTCCTGAGAAAGAGGCAACGACCTCTGCCACGGCGCCGTCGTCTCCGCCTCCGGCAGTCGGACACCCTATTGCGGGTAGGGAATTCTTCCCTTTTCAAAGATTTTCATCTCTTTTTGATTGGCTATTTAATAGGGAACCCCCCATGGTTCACCATGACCTAGTGATCTCAGGGAGTTCATCTCCCTTAGTTTTTTTGATTTTGCTGATTTTTAGGATATTTAATTACCCTAAAATTTCACGAAGAAACTAAACAGTTTCTTCTCATGCTTCACCGCGAAGCTAGCCCTTTGGGATTTTTACATTCTATCAAGTGACAGAATGCGAAGTTAGCTGCCGAAGTGAAGCTGGATAGAGGACTTACATCCTTTGAGTAATTTTTTCTTTTTAGGCACAAGTGCCTTTTCAGCGAAGTTAGCCCTTTGGGCTTTTTGCATTCTATCAGGTGACAGAATGCGAAGCTAAGCCTCTGAGCGAAGCTAGATAGTAGGGTTACCCCACTTAGGCACAACTGCCTTTTAAGCTTCCATGCGAAGCTAACACTTCATAACTTGCTGCACTTCTGCCTTTGTACAGAGTGCGAAGTTATGCTTCAGAGCGAAGCTAACGCTAGGCTAGCTTCACTTGGAAAGCGAAGTTATGCCTTGGGTGACTCGTTTTCTTTTGCACTCTACCTTTTTGCAGAGTGTGAAATTAAGCTTTAGTGCAAAGCTACTGTTAGGCTAGGTTAGGTTCACTTTGGAAGCAAAGCTATGCCTTAGCATTTTTTACTTTCTCCTTTCCTTTTTAACTTCTGGGCTAATATATTTTCTCCTTTTTGTTCTGTAGTGCACTATACTCCTGGACCCTTGAACAGCCTCTTTGGGTCGGCCAGGGACTGGATGGAAACATCAGTCTATAATTCTAGGAACAAGCTTCATTGTTTAGTGAACGAAGCACTCCTTGCCGCGATGCTCGGATCCACACCGAAGATCAGCACACAATGAGGAGTACTTGACCACTGCTCCTCTAGAGGACTGCGACCAAAAGACTTATCGGAATCTCAGCTTCATGTTTGGAGACGCAGCGCTTGACACAGATCATCAACTGCTAACTGGGAAGGGCAGTGGGTCTTTAATTTGAACGGCGAAAGGTACTACCTCCTGTCTAGCAAGCGTCATTTCCCACTATCCTTCTTTCAATGTGTAACGAGGACTCGGAAGATGAAATGGCAAGTGACCCAGACCACCGACTTGATCCACGTGGGTATTTTTACAGCTGCTTCTCTTGGCTATGCAAAGGCAGGTCTCCCTCAATGCATACTGGGTCTTCACCCTGGGAATGTCCTTCAAGACATCCTGGTAGGGAAAAAATCCGACTATGGCTCAGACTTTTGGGAATCAGTTCTTCAGAGTCAATGGCAACTACCCGACAATGGACTTTAGGACCCCAGGTTTGATTCATCCTCCCAAGGCCTGGTGGAGAGACTTGACTCTGTATGTCTTGGCTCATTTTGAGGAGGATTTGGAGAGGCTAGGACTCCGTGAGGCTATCAGAGCTACCTGTTATGGCATCCAGATGAGCGTAGCGAACTTCTACACCATCTTCGAACTGTACTGCCCAGCTACATGGACTTTCCTCACCCCTGTAGGCAAATTGGGCATGGCTTTGCATGAGACATGGGAAGTGTCTGCTTTGCCAATGGGATCTCTCCCTTATGAAGAATACTTCCCATGTGAGGCAGAATTGACGCTTTTGAAAAAGCTGGAGCATGCCCTATTCGAGACCTACCAATAGCTGATGTGCCACTTCTACATCTGCTCGGACATGCATGGCAATCATAAGGGAGCCTCGAGTAGTTCGAAGAGCTGGGGGGATTATCTGTTCCTTAACCTGGAGAATATCCCTGAAAATGCTCAATGCGGGGTTACGGACGAGGATATCTTCTGGAGGATGAAGGAGCATGCCCAAGGAGACATTGTTCTGGAGGAAGACGATGGCATCTACAAGAAGGGCGACATTCTTAGGAGCTTTCATCATCAAGCCTGCCAACCAATGTCCCGGAAAGCGCTTTTGGCCGGGTTTTTATCAGTATGGCTGAAGAGATGTCTGGTCCATCTCCCTCTAGTGATGTTATCCTCCCTACTGTCCTATTGCCGGCTGTTCGTCTAGTACATGGTCGTTCTCTACGACTTCTTCCAGCAGTAGTGTGCTCTATTCAACGGGGTCTTCGTGCATTGATGGAGGCTTTCTGCAGACCACCGACAATGAAGAGGGGAAAAGGGACGATCTTACCCCACGACGGACCGAATCCCAGGATCGGATTGCCATATATTTACTTGATGGCATGGTTTGCTCTTCACTATTCAGCTATTATTCAAGCTGGGAAAGAGCCTCCAGAGGGTGTTCGGGTGGCGCACCTTCGCCGGTTTGAAGGATCTTCATGGTCACGGATCTACATGGCGCGGTCCACAAACTATTGTACCGGTATGACGTATGTAGTCTCTTCCAGTGTTTCCCCTACATCCGCGACGCGGGATATGACGAGGAGCTCAAGGATACGGGGATGGTAAGACGTTGTTGAGCTGGAGAGCCTTCGAATGGTTGGTTAGCATCCAGCCTTCTCACTTGGTATACAGGAGTGGAGATACCTGCTATTTGCAGTCATACGTCCCCAGTCAGTTTGCTCCTATTTGTAGATATAACCAACTCTGCGTTGGCAATTCGAACACTAACTTGGCCTTCATGGGGAGCCTAATTATGGTGCTCGCGCTTGGCGGTACTTTATTGCTGGTTGTACCAAGGCACGGCTGTGTATGCCATTAATGACCCCAAACCTATTGATGACTTTGGGGTTCTACCAATGGTACATAATTTCGAGCTCCGCGCCAACTGAATTTTCTATTAACTCTTTTGGCTTGAAAGTGGATCGCCAAGCGGATGAAGCAGAAAGTCACTGCGAAGGAAGAGGGCAAAAGAGTCCGGGTGCCAGGCATTCCAGAGTTTATCGCCACCACCGACAGTGAAGCTTCGGATGCCGAAAGACCACGCTTTGAAGATGTTGCTGGTGCTAAGGTACCAACGGATGCTCCGGGCGGGGTAGGCACGACCCTAATGGAGGAGGTGGAGATCGAGGAGGAAGAAGAGGAAGATCCCGACATCCACTTCAAGCGAAAGCGAAAGGGTGAACCTCGCAGAAAGAAGGTGGTGAAGGAGCCCCGTCGCTACACTCCTACTGTTATTGCAGAGAGTGAATGAGCTGCAAATGCCCCTCCTCCTGCCCCGTTAGTTATCAAACTATCGGCGCAGAAACAGGCAACTGACAACGTTGTTCCTGGCTTAGGTAAGACCAGTTCCATTTTTGCGACACGTATATATACATATACATATACATATATATATACATATACATATATATATACATATATATATATATATATATATATATATATATATATATGTGTGTGTGTATATATGTGTGTATATATTTATTATTTCCTCTTCCCTCATGCAGCTAACTGTTGGCCCAAAGGCGCATCGCTCTAGTTTTGATGATGATTAACTCATGTAGTTATAGTACTAATGATCTTGTATTTATTTAGTCTCAGATATTTGATCAAGATCTTAGTAGGTGTTTAGCTTCAACAAAGGATTTGAAGTCAAGTTTTGGAGCTAGCATGTGTTGATTCAAGAGCTCGCGCATTAAGATCGCATCAAGTACTCAAGAGGAGTCTAGCTCATTGGATCAAGTCAAGAAGGAGAAGAAGATTTTTATGAGAAGATTTTCGTGAAGACTAGTGTCATGTTTGTAAGTGTTAAGATTTTATTTTTAGATAAAATGTAAAGGATAGATTAGTTGTGGATTGCTTAAGTTCATATTCACTCACACACAAGATTTATATGTGTTTTCATAAAAGAGTTTTTGTTCTTAGAAAACACCGGTTTGGCTTTTAAGCTTCAAAATATACATGTGTTTTATCAAAACTTATTTTAGAGCTTATTGTCTAAAATATAGATATTTCATCATATATGTGTAGTGGATCATATCCATACACATTAAGCTTCAAAAGTGTTTAAAATATCTTATTTTGTATTTGGAGAAGTTTTGAAAAGATCGATTTTCAATTTGGAAAAATCGCTTTTGAAAAATACATATTTTTGTTTAAGGCAAAACTTCTATATTATAAAATAGTTCAAAATGTTTAAAATATATTTTGATTTTTAATCAAACATGTTTGTATATCAAAGTATATTAATGAATTTATTTTTGTAGATTTTTAGTGATTTTATGGATTTTTATTGAAGGTGAAAAGATCGTGTTTTTATCCCCTAAAAATGTTGGACTGGCCTTCTGCCGGTCGACCGGACGGTCGACCGAGCCAGAAGTTGGTCGACCGCTCCGGTCGACCGATGTGCACAAATGTGCACAGCAAGGGCCGGTCGACCGCACGGTTGACCGACAAAGAGTCTCTGCTCTCTGTAAATTGCCCCGATCAACCGGGCGGTCGACCTCTAGGTCTTTGCCCAATTTTCGGTCGACCGGCCGGTCGACCGAGTTTGCCAACTGTCAAAAATCTGACCGTTGGCGGTCGACTGGGCGGTTGAGCGACAGCAAGATTTTCCTGCTGAGTTATCCCCAACGGCTAGTTTTTGGAGGCCCATATATTGGGGATCCCTTGGGCTGTTTTCTACGAGATTTCAAGAGAGTTTTTGGGCTAGTTTTTCTTACCTATTTAAGTGTTTATCTCCACTTTTTTAGAGCTAATACTTCTATATCAAAAGGATAGTTTTTAAGAGTGCTTTGAAAAAGAGATTTCTTGAGTTTTTCACCACAAAATCAATTCTAGTTTTCTCACACATACTTGAGCTTTCCATTGCCATATCTATCCTGTAGGAGAGTTGTTGTGAGATTATTTTTAGGTGATCAAAGTGTTTAGATCACTAAAGTGTTCATCTTGTATTTGAGGAGGCGGACTTGCGGGTTCGCTTTATTTCGATTTCTAGTGAGAGCTCGGTGTAGAGGTGCGGCCTCGACAAGCTAGTGTGTTTGCGTGTGTTTGTTCTCGGGGGAACAAGTGAGGGGACTAGTGAGTCCAAGAATTCTAGTGTGAACTCCTTGTAGGTGTTGCAGCACCAAGTGATCCAGTAGGATCGACTGTAGTGGAAATCCTTCATAGTGTTGAAGGCGGGGACGTAGAGCAAGGGTGCTCGAACCTCAAACAAATCTCCCGTGTTTGCGATTGCTCTATCTATCTCTTACTTATGTTTATATCTTGCATGCTTACATTGCTTTTCTATTTATATGCTTGATATATCTTGTGCTTAAATTGATATATGCCTGGGATTGTTTGCTCACACTTGTATTCAACCAAGAGAGCCATAGTGGCACCCCAACTCTTATCTAGAGGAATCTTCAGGAGATAGTTCAGAGCCCTTCACAGAAATTCGGCTGCACTCTTGTGTTATACGTTGATGTGTTTAGCTCAATAGTTTTTTAGTTTCCATATATAGTTTTAATTCCACATTAATTTATCATTAGATTAGCTAGTCACCTATTCACCCCCCTCTAGGTGATTTCACTAACTTGTTTAACTTGTCATTCAGGAACCGAAGCCGCGGGAGAACAGGGGTATTATTACGATCCCTTGTTTACCTACTGAGAGGGGGACGAGGCCAGCTACTTCGTCATTTTTGAGGATTCCGAGGGTGGCGCGGCTAATGTCAGTCCTTCTGGTGTTGGTGCTTCAAAAGAAAGCCCAATGCTTCAAGCTCCAGAGAATGGGTTATAGAGCCCTTGACGAGCGAAGGCGAGCCTGACATTCTGGTTATGGAATCCGTCAGGACAGATGAAATCCTTCCTGAGGTCGCTTCTGGAGCTTCTCCCACTACTGCTAAGGTTTCTTCTATGAAGCCTGGTGGAGTTAGCATTGCCATTGAGGGAGTCCCAGGGGACACTGTTGCTGAGGTGGTTGAGGCAGTGACTCTTATGATCTCATCACCTCTTGATAATACCTTAACCATTTGTAAGTAATCTTTTCTTGATATTATTATACCTTGTTTTAATAAAGTACTTTTGCAGTGTTCCGCCTTTGGGTGCATCAACTTCGAGGGAACTACCGAGTCTTCCTGGGGAATCAGGGAAGAGACAAGTATTTTAGCTGCTATGGATATTGTAGAGTTGGACGTCTTGTATCGCAACCTGCCTTCTTACCAGCCTGAGCCTGCATATGACTCTAAGGTGGCCGAGGAGATGATGGCTATAGAACCAATCACACTCCCTGCTGAGCCGGTTGGTGAGATGACGGTGGTTTCTCTGACGCTGCCAGTCTTGGCAACTACTGGGCTAAAGGTAATAACCAACCCCACATCTCCGACGCTGGTTGTCGAGCCCGTTCTTCCTGAAATAGTTACCAGCCCTACTTCTATCGTGGCTAGCGTACTAGTTTCAATGAAGACTCCTCCCCGATCTTCGGCGATTCCTCATCTTTCTCCAGCCAGTGCTTCTGCCATTTCATCTACCATTATGACAGTGAAATCGGTGGAAGTTTTATCTTCTAGGACTACTCGCTCACCGGGAGTAATTGAAGCTGAGAAAGAATTTATGACTGAGATAGTTGACATCTTCTACAAGAGTCTAAAGCTATCTATTGCTTTGATCTTGAAGGGCTCGACCACCTCATTTTCAGCTCTAAAGGTGGTTCTCTCTCGAAACATTGAGAGCATTTGAGACTTCAGAGGGGATGACTATGCTGCCGCATTAGAGCTCCTACTGGAGAAGTTTGAGAAGGATGTAGGTGAGTGGAGCCACCTCAGCAGTTCAAACTTGGATTCTTCAGTTGATGAAGAGCTTGAATGCCTCGTCGCTCAAATGCGAGAGGCTCATTTTACAGCACAGGAAGCAGCCAAGGCGGTATCTTCAGGTTTGAAATCTTTGAAAACAAGGAAAGTAGAAATCAGAGATGCCATTAAGTCTTCAAATAGCGCTCTTCTTGATACTGAGGATAAGATTGAGAAGGCCAAAGAGATGATCAAGAGGGCTAATCTTCTTCTATCTAAGGCTAAACCGGTGCGTCTTGAAGAGATCGCTCAGCTAGAGCAGCTCAAAGCCAAAAATGATGAAGTCCTGCAGTAGGAGATAGCACAAAGGGCAACTTTGGCCAAAATTGAAGCTTGTTTGTCCCAGACAGTGAACTTTAATGAAGCTGAGTTGAGATCGCATGACATTTATCAGAGCCGTTGAAGAGAGAAAGGACGAGCTGGCTACCCTCGAAGAACGGATCAAGTCCTACGAAGCACCATCGTAACTTGTAATCCATGTATCCCCCTTTTTTTTTTTGAATCAATAAAAAAATAATTTTATTTGACTCTTCTGTTGTATTTCATGCTTGCTTTATCTTCTGAGTTTACGATAATTTCAAGTTATATTATAACTCTCAAAAGAAAGGAGACAACAGTATAAAGAATGTTAACTAATCTATTCAGAGGTCGACAACATGATAGAATTAGTTATTTGATAAATTATCACCAATAAATTTGAAAAATGACTCGATTCAAATCTTGTTGGGATAAAAATGGGACAAAGTGAATTTGACAATCTTACTATTCAGAGGTAAATATTAACACAACAGATTAAAGACCATCGGATTTATGAATTGGTTATGATGAATTAGACACCATAACCACGTGATAGTTCCTATTGAACTAGAAAGATGAAGTCTAGAATTTGTTAGTTAAAGATGACTAATTAGATGTGAATGGTCAAAATTTTACCATCCAGAGGTGATGATCTGGACATGATGACAAAATGGAGGTGAACCCAATTTTAGAGACCCGTGTATTCAGAGGTGATAAACTGAACATGATAGACTAAGACACACTAAACTCCAAATCCGTTGCCAAAGATAGTCGTATTAACTTGGAAGCTAGTCTACAAGAGACTACAAAGGTAGATTGGATCTGGGCTCCTATTAATTCAGAGGTGGTTGACTGGATATGACCAACTAAGGGATCTCAGGCTTGCAATCTGCAGTTCAGAAGTTTATTATTAACATGACAACAAGAACTCTCAGCCTTGATAGAGGAAAGGAGAACAAAATTATGGACTCATCTGTTCAGAGGTGATAAACTAGACTTGACAGTTAGAGTACCATAACAGGGAGAGATCTAGGTATTCGTCAGTTCAGAGGTAATATGGACATAACCGTTTGAAAGTGGCTAGACTCAGAGTCCTGCCATTCAGAGGTGGCGAACTGGACATAACGGCAAAGGGATAGTCCCTACTGGACTGGAAGACGAGACTTTATTATCTGTCGGTTCAGAGATATCATGGACATAACTGATTGAGAAACCATCAAGCTCGGGATTTTTACCGTTCAGAGGTGGTGAACTGGACGTGATGAAAAAAATAAAGAATTCCACTGGGGAAATAGGATTTGATCACAAATTCCGTAGGAAAATTAATATCTCCTTTGGATGTTATTTGGAAGAAATTATCAGAAGTATATTGTTAACGTGACAACCAAGAAAGTCCATTAGGGACTTGAAAGGGAATAATAGACTGAGGAAATTCTATCAAAGACTTGTTGGGGAATCAACAACTGAATTCCCATAAGAGATCTATGTCAGAGGTAATTGTTAACGTAACAAAAAGAACTTTGTGGGTTTTAGAAGGGGATTTGTAAAGCAACCTGTCAGAGGTGTCCAAACATAACAACAATTTGAGTGGACCTATCATTCTATTGAAAAGAATGGTAAGTGGAGTTTGATCTGTTGGGGAATTTGGCCAGATCTGCGGGGATGTTCATTTTATCCGCCGGGGAACATGTCAGTGTCTCACTACCAGAGGTTTAATATTAACATAATAGGTTTGACTTGTGATTCACTTTGCAAGGGAAATGAACATTATTTTATGTGGTCCTACCAGTCCATGGATAAGAATTGGTAAGTGATTTTGGAGGAGAATCAAATGGGATCAGGTCCCCTAGGATTTTTAGCAAACCCTCAGCTGTCAACGGATTTGGTGTGCCTTTACCAACTACCATTTGAGTTAGGCTGGTCATGTTATTCCCCTCAGCATGATGAGTTGTGAAGACTTATGTTGGACTTAAGAGCCAACATTTTCCTCTATCCTTAGCCATTAGAGGTGTTGGATCATTTTGTTACTTTAAGTAAGTAATGTCTATCCTGGGTTTTCACTCAGTAAATAAGCTGGGGATTAAATGAGTGGATATGAATTCCACGAGAATTTTGTCTAGAGATTAACCTTCCTCGTGGAGTCCCCGTCGATCCTTATTTTGTTTTCATGTTTTGGGATGAACGTAGAAATAGTGGAAAGGTTCTGCAAAAAGATGCGTCGCGAACCTTCTTCAATGATTTTGGCTTGATAAGTCATCACATAAACTCATTTGATCTTCCATTCGATTGTTTACTATGTTTTGATATGGATGTGGAAACAGTGGAAAGATTCTGCAAAAGGATGTGTCACGATCCTTGTTCAATGAGTTTGGCTTGATAAGTCATCAGATAAACTCATTTGATCTTCCATTCAATTGGTTACCATGTTTTGATATGAACGTGGAAACAATAAAAAGGTTCTGCAAAAGGATGCGTCACGAACCTTCTTCAATGAGTTTGGCTTGATAAGTCATCAGATAAACTCATTTGATTTTCCATCTGATTGTTCAGACCCTTTCGTCGTTGGGTCAAGCTTCGATCGATCGAACAGGAGCAGGGAGGTATGCCACCATTGTATATAGAAAAGTCAGGCTAGATAAACTATCCTTCTGATTGTAAAGAGGAACGCCTGAAACTGTTGCTTGAGCATGCTTGACTTCAAAATATGACCCATTCTTCTAAGTTGAAGATAGGTACATGTTTATATACTAGAGAAGAGTGATAAGGCTAAAATTTTGACATTTTGCCTTTATCTTTTCTTCGATGTTTACGTCATGCATCACAATATCACTTATGTTCAATCAACTCATTGTCACTCGACCATGATGTGATCCATTGAATGAGGAAAGAAGCTTTTCTTTAGCGCTCTTCTAAGCATCTTGAATCCCAAACCCTAATCCATCTTATTGATCAGGGTGGAGCTTCGATCAGAGATATAATATTAGCTTGATCATGAGAAAGATAACAAGGCCAAAATCGTAGTTTCTAGCTTTGCCATTACGTTAATGTTGACATCATGCATCATATTATTACCAATGTTCGATCAGTTCGGCGTCGATCTGATCGTAGGACAGCTTCTGACGAGTTCATAGGCGAATAGAGAAGAGTGATAAGGCTAAAACCGAATTTTCACACTTTGTTTCTTCTTCGATGTTTACATCATACATCATGATGTAATCAGTGTTCGATCAGCTCGACATTGATAGACAATGAATTAAAGAAGAGTGACACGGATAAAACTAAAGTTTCACACTTTGTTTCTTCTTCAATATAACCTGTGTTCGATCGGCTCGACACTGATTATCACATCCAGCTTCCCAAAATACGCTGGAGCGGAGACGTGACGCGAGTCAGCGACGCATATACGCAAGGAAAATACCTTACTATACACGCTAACCCTTAAGTAACCTGAAACAAGCTATAAATCTAAACTGTAATAAATCATGATTATTGTAATATCATATATAAACATCCATGCATGATATCATATAAATAAAGAACTGGAATAACAACTGAATCAGATATATCGAGAATCAAGAAATAACAGGAAGGCAAAAGAGATGAGAATACCAGATCAGGGAGAGAGACTCCAGCTTCTCGCAATATATATGGTCTCATCCAACACCTGAATAATAGAAACAAAGCGTCCAATATCTGGACGTACAAATCCAAGGTCGTCAGAAAGCGACCTGGTGAGTGTGTGTATAAAGAGAAGTGCTCGTGCATATAAATAATGTGCATAGAATAATAATAAGATAAACTGCAGACAGAAGATAACTAAATAACATCATAAACAGATAACTGAAGGATAACTGAATAACAACATGTATAAAGAAAAAGGCAACTATCACAACTGTAAACAAACAACTGATGTCAAGATGTGTAACCTAGCATATGTCACTAGTCTGGTTGGTTATTACTAACCTAACTAATATAGTACTTAACTGTGTTCCATACCACAGCCGTTTTCTCATGTATCAAACAAAATTATTGTTGTTGTAACTGTCTGCCAATGTAGTGCATGTGTTTTGAAAGGGTACCGTGCATGCCCGGTACCACGGTCTAACACCCCTGGCGCTGAACCAGGACAAGCCGCAAGGCTCTAATAACTGAAGACCACAGCCCCACACGAAAAGACAACTAGCGTGGCGCCGTAATCTGGGCATAGCCCTTACAACTGACAACTAAATATATAGGTAGCCAGTACTACCTTGGTTCCCCATTGTTGGAACCCACAACTCGGTACCATAATAAGTCCTTTCAAAATACGCAACATACATCATCAGGCAATTACCCTTGTTCCCCGGTTATGGTGTCTTTTATTAACAAGCAATAATATGAGTTATTATTAAAGAGTAACTGATATCTCCAACAACTAGTGATGTCAATAATAGCTGATAATCTGATATCTGACAACTGACAACTGATATCTAACATCTGAAATAGGATACTGGAGATATAACCACTAACACAATGGTGTCACTAACAACTGGTAACTGATACAGATATCTACCAACTCCTATAAACTCTGAACACATCACATGATCACTAACAAATAATCTCACCAATAACTGATAAAGTGATGACTACTATCTGATAACTCTGAAGTACAAGATCACTGATATCGACTAGGTCACTATCACGATAACTCTATATCTATTAACTGAAGTAATCAATAACTAAACATGAAGCATCATGGTATATCCTCGAGATCAACAAATCAACGGATATCGAAATCATATCTAAGTAGAGAATCATCCTCAAACAACTTATGGTCTAGAATATCTACTTCTGATACTCAACATCAATAAAATATCATTTAAATAAATCTCAGATTCTCACAACTATAAATCCAGCTACATCAAATCTATCTTAATGAGTTCAAGATCCGATATAAAGAATATAAATTCTAGATTAACTCTAACTCACGATCAATCCAAATCACAATCCAACTTTTCTCATAACTAAGACCGAATCCAGCATAATAAATAATTAAATAAGAACTAACAAAAATACTAATATCCTGATGACAAAACATTAAGTCCCAAAATGTCTAATGTCAAATCACATCAGATCCATTATCTGTGGTATATCTAAATCATCTCATATCGATATAGAAACGTCATATCTACTTGTCTACAATATACAAAAGTGTTCCGGTCGGAAATAATCACCAAATAGATGAATGTCAAATCTGATAATTAATACACATAAAATTTACTATTATTCTCAAACACAAATTATATCAACCTTAAGATCGAACCGAATCAAGTCATAATCTAAAGTGTATCAAAACTAGGCCTAAGCCAACAACTACTAACACATGAAATAACGCTGATATAAGCTCATATCAACTAGGTAATTAAAGTGGATAATCATTGATGTCTCATGAAGTGATACAAGTAATCAAACTGATAAAATATAACAAAAAGTCACATGAAATGATAACAGCAACATGTAAATGCTTACCGACAACAATAAATACAGAAAAACAAACACTCACGGGAAATGACGCGGTTTCGAAACTGAATCGTCATCTGGTCTTCACTGCACGAACCGGCACTGATCTACGGATCATCTTATGGGCCGGCCTTCGAATTGCATGTGCATCAGGTCCAGAATGGATACAAATCTGAGTCTCATGTTACCGAGTTCGGATCGCACGAACGAGTCTGAAACGCTGTAACACGCAACTGAACATACAAAAAAATATAAATATACACTTAACACACTACCGAGCACACCGCCACATACGTGTACACCCACACACACATACGGACACATATGCATATACCCACACACATACACTCAAGCACTCACTCACACACACACACACACACACATCTCTTAATAAATACATACATACATGCATACATAACACATTGTTGTGTACTCACTATATTTATACATATACTATATACATACATACATATTATGTATATATACACGTATACCCATGTCTACACATGAACACACTCACGCATACCTCCATACATGCACACACTAACAAATAATTACATTTATACATACATAATAATAATTCATGTACATTACTAAAGCACATTTTCACACTTTTACATTAACACATTATTACATGTATACCCTTACACAAATTAAAGCAATTACCTCGGGGCGACTTCCGGCGCGCCGATGGAGGCTCTGGAGGAGCGGTCAGGGGCCGCGGAGGGTGTCGATGGATAGAGGATCTCGCCGTGAAGAGCGTGAGTGCGTTCGCGCTCGTCGATGGTGATCGACGATGATCCACAGAGAGACGGAAAATGGCTCGGAGTAAGATATCTCAAGGAGTGCTTGGCTGGCCTTTGCCTTGGGGTTGTGCTTGCTCGGCCATTGGTGGATGTAGGACTTGGTGCAAGTAGGAGCTTGGCAAGGATGTGATGGAGGAGGATGGGAAGAGCAGCGCGCCATGGCCTGCAGGTGGGGGAGAGGAGGAAGTATGGGGATCCGATCTTGGTGCGCAGGGAGGGGAGAGCCCAGGTGCTGGTGTTGCTCGAGTCTCGGATGGTGCGGCAAGTAGATGGTGAGGGTTACCATGATGAGAGGGGTGGCCATGGAGAAGGGGCAGCTTGGTGGTTGCTCGGCCATGCGAATGGAGATGCAGTGGCATCGAGGAGGAGATGGCAACGCGGCCTCGCCATGGAGGATGTGGGATATCTGTGAGCAGGGGGTCATGACCAAGAGAGCCTCTCGGAGGTGGTGGTGCATAAACTATCGTGACCAGGAGATCCAGGCTGATGGTTCGGCCATGGAGGTGCAGTCGTGGACTGCTGGTGGCCTGTTGTGCCCAGCGGCTGTTGTGTTGTGGCTACAACTGGACTGGATGGGAAGAATGGGGATGTTGTACACAGATCTGGGGAGGTGGCGGCTGCTTTGGTGAAGATGAATAAGAGATTAAGATTTGGTTTTTAGGGTTAGGTTAATGGGTCAGGATCACCAATGAGTTAAAGGTAAATGGTTGAATCATGGGCTAATGGGTATGGATTTAGAAATTGGGAATAGGATCATAGACTAAGAAAGAATAGAAAAGATAACAATAATAATAATAAAAGAAGAATAACTACCATAATAATGCTAAATAATTGTAACATCTCTTAACTAAAAATAATAATAAGTAGTAGTAATAATAGTTAACCAAGTAATAAAAATAACGCTAACAAAGTAATATTATCAACACTAATAATAATAATGAAATAATAATAGTAATAACTACCACTAATAATATCAGTAAATAATAAGAATGATATTAGAAATAATATTAATAAGAAACTAAAAATACAGATAAGAAATAATGGTAAAAATATACATAAAGCTAAAATACCATTTACTATCTTATATTTAATAATAATAATAATCAGAAGAAAAACAATAATAAATTAAGTTGATAAAAAAATAATCAGTAAATCAAAATAAATACTTTAAGAAAATAAAAATATAACATTACTAACTAGGGATATTATACTGATCGATAGTAAATTAGAGACGAGTGACAAGGATAAAACTGAAGTTTCACACTTTGTTTCTTCTTCAATGTAACCAGTATTCGATCGACTCGACACTGATCGACAATGAATTAAAGAAGAGTGACAAGACTAAAACTGAAGTTTCACGCTTTGTTTCTTCTTCAATGTAACTAGTGTTCGATTGGCTCGTCACTGATCGACGACGATGTGATCTGTTCATAGGACAACTCCTGTCAAGGATAATACTTCTTCAAGAATCTGTTGTTGATCGGCATCATGAGTGTATCACCATATGGGGTTATAAGGCGGTAGGCTCCATTTGAGTAGACTGTTTCTATTACGAACAGTTCTTCCCATTTGGGCTGAAATTTGCCTCTGGTTTTGTGCGTCATGACCATGGGCCGATTGATGGCTAAAACCAAATCTCTTTTTTAGAATACCCTTTGTTTAAACTTCTTATTGAAGGTTTTCGAGTTTCGAGCTTGGTACAACTCAATGTGTTGTTGGGCTTGTAGTCATTTCTCATCTAGGGCTTCGAGTTCTTGAAGACGTAACCGATCATTGTCTTCTTTAGTCATCATGGTTGCTAAGGCGACCCATAGTGATGGCATCTGGATCTCTAGCGGTATGACTGCTTCGCACCTGTATACCAGAGAAAAAGGCGTATTGCTTGTTGGGGCTCGGACTGAGTTCGGTAAGCCCAAAGACATTCACCGAGCTTCTCATTCCAGTCTCGTTTGCTCGACGAAATGAATTTCTTGAGTAGCTTGATAATTGTCTTATTGAATACTTCCACCAAACCATTAGCAACAGGGTTATAAGCAGTTGATACCACATTCTGAATCCGGTATTTATTGCAAAACTGATAGAATACTTGGCTTGCAAATTGGGGATCATGATCATGAATAATCCGCCTGGGGACACCAAACCGATGAATGACATGGTGTTTGATAAAGTTGACCACGTTTGAAGTTTTAATTTCACTAAGTGGTATAGCCTCTGCCCACTTTGAGAAATAATCGATTATTGCTAAAATGAACCGATGACCTTTTGTTAACGAGGGGCTGATAGGTCCTACGATATCGATTCCCCATGCTTCGAATGGCCACGAAGCAACAGTCGGGTGAAGTAACTCTGGAGGTTGATGTATAAAGTCTGCATAGATTTGACAGGCTTTACATCTCTGTTCATATTTGATGGCATCAACTATTATGGTTGGAAATAGTAACCAAGTTTGTACAATCGATCCTTGAGTTTCGGATCTGGTTGATGAGCTCCATATATACTATTATGTGCCTCTTTAAGCACTTCTTGTGCTTCCGAATTAGAGAGACGACGGAGCAGGATACCGTCATACGAGCGACGATAGAGTATCTTTACTATCGGATTTTAGTAGAAGCGGAGAGACCTTTGTCGAATAGAAGCTGCTTCCTTAGGGTCGTCTAGCAATATGTCATGCAAAGCATAGTCAATAAAGGGAAACTGTTAATCTCTCGGTTCGAAACCTCTTGAGGTTACATGGACCTCATTAGTTTCCAACATATGCTTAGGATAGATAAGACGTCGAGTGGTCACTGTGAAATGATAAATTGTATCAATAGGCAAGGCCAATGTAGCCCCTAATGCAGCCAAACGTCGACCTTAGTATTTTGGAATCGAGACACATGACCGATGTAAAAGCCATCAAATGATTAGCCATTTTGATAACTGCATGGTAATAAGGTATCAAATCTTCGTGCCAAACCTCGTATTCTCTTTTAACCTGATTGACAATCAGTTTTGAATCACCATAAGCTTTAAGGTAGCGTACCCCCATTTCATGGGCGAGCTGAAGGCCGATGAGTGAAGTATTATATTCCGCCACATTGTTGGAACATGATTCCGTCAATGAAAATGCCCGAGAAAGGACATGATTCTGTGGTGAGATAAATACAGCCCCCACACCAGCAATAATCTTGCCTTTAGGGCCGGTTCTTGATGCTCCATCAAAGAACATCTGCCACACTTCGTCCTCTGAAATCATATTAGATTCAAAAATTTTATCTGGAATATCTTCATGATGCTTTGAGCTTTCTGAGACCGGATGAGCCGCTAGAAACTCTGCAAGCGCCTGACCTTTAACTGCTTTCTGAGGGACAAAGATCATGTCATATTGAGATAAGAGGATGGCCCACTTAGCTAACCTTGAATTCAGCGATCATGCTTTCATCATGAGGATACGCAAAGGGTTAACTCTAGAAATGACTTGTATGGTTTGGCCGACCAAGTAATGTCGCGTCTTTTGCATAGCAAAGACAAGAGCTAAACATTCTCAATAGGGTTATACCAGGACTCAGCTCCTATCAGAGTCCTGCTCAGATAGCAAATGGCCTATTCGTGACCGTCATCATTCTTTTGAGCAAGCAGAACACCAAGAGAACGGGCCATAGCTTTTACATAAAGCAGGAATGATTTTTCTGATGTGTGAGCCACTAAGACTGGGGGTTTAATGAGGTATCTTTTGATATCCTCGAAAGCTTCTTGACAGGCTTTATCCCATACAAAAAAATACCCTTTTTCATAAGCCGGGTGAATGGTTGACAACGGCCCGAGAGATTTGCGATGAATCTTCTGATATAGGCCAACCTACCTTGCAGACCCCTGAGTTCTTTTGAGATTCTATGTGGATGCACATTCTGAATAACTTTGACCTTATCTGGGTCAAGATGAATTCCTTTTGACGTGACAATGAATCCCAGGAACTTACCACTTGAAACCCTTAAGAAGGACTTTGTTGGGTTCATTTTCTACGATGGGCTCGCATTATATTGAACATTGTTTTTAGGTTACGAAGATGATCATTCTTATCGCGACTTTTGACAACAATGTCGTCGACATAGCATTCCACCATTTTTCGGAGGTGGTTATGGAAAATTGTATTCATTGCACGCTGATAAGTTGCTCTTGCGTTCTTTAATCCGAAGGGCATCACAGTATAGCAATATACCCCCAACGATATCCTGAATAAAGTATGTTTCTCGTCCTCTGGGTACATCTTGATTTGATTGTACCCTGAGAAGCCATCCATAAAATATATTCTCTCAAAACCACAGGTGTTGTCAATCATGATATCAGTGATGGGCAATGTGAACTCATCTTTAAGGCAGGCTATATTGAGATCATGATAATCAATAAAGACCTGGATTTTTCTATTCTTTTTATGAACAGGGACGATGTTAGCAACCTAATCCAGATGTTGCTCCTCCCGTTTGAAACTACATGCGATAAGTTTATGGACTTCAGCTTCAATAGCTTCCATAATGTTAGAACGAAATCGTCATTGCTGTTGTTTCACCGGCTTGACGTCAGGCTTAATGTTTAAACGATGCATGGCTATTTGCGAATCAAGACCGGGCATATCTTCATAATTCTATGCAAAGACATCGGTACACTCTTGTATGAGTGTTATCAATTCTTCTCTTTATGTAAGTGATAAACCCTCACTTATAGAGACGGGTTTAGGGTGATCCTGACTACTCAAATTAACTTGAATCATCCTGTCCTCCGTAGGCGGTTCACGTTGTTCGAATCACTTTTTCCACTAGAAATCAAGTTGCTGAGCCCATGGTTCAGCATCAAATGTTTCAATAGCCTCCTCGTGCTCCAATCGATTGATTGAAGTCATATTGATGGAGGGACTCTTGAAAAGCATCCCTATACTAACATCTGACTCCCACTCAGATGAAGAGGCAGAACATGATGGGATTGATTCGTTATCTTCGGATTGAAACAGAGTAGGAGGTGTAACATATCCCAACCCCCTATGTGTTTTATCATAGTAATTTGCTGGCTTCTCTTTTGCCACTATTGTCATCTTCAGGCAACAATTCTTTTGCCACTTTATTAGCTTCCAAATATAGGAGAGTATCAGTAAAGTAATTTTTCACCCCTTTGAACGGTTATTTTTCAGCAAACACCGTTTGTACCATTATATTGTCTTCTACGTACGTGAAGCATTGGTGCAGAGTAGAAGGAACGATTCAGTTAGCATGGATCCAAGATCGTCCTAGTAATAAGTTGTATGACGTGTCAGCGTCGATAACACGTTACTTCTGATTTCAGGTCTCCGATTTAACAACGGAGTCGAATATTTCCCCGTGGGTGACTACTCCCTGCATTAAAACTGTATATCGTAGTAATTGTTGCAGATAGCTGATAAAGCGGTATCCCATAAAAGTAGAGGAGCCTTTTAGGAATGATGCTGAGCGCGGACCCTGGATCAACCTGTATCTTTTTTATGCACGTCGAGCCAATGTATCCAGTATAGTACAAAAGTCGATCATATTTATTATCCTTGAGGAGCATATCCTTAACAGTGAAAGTGATAGCAGGTACTTTTGACTGTACATGATGAAATTCAGAACACAAGGGTTGACTGTCATCTCCAAAGATTTTTAGCATATATGTCAGAAATGATTCAAATTAGCCAGTCGTCCCTGAGTGCCTCTCTTGTCCCTTTTAAGAGATAAAGCAGCTCGTGTATGATGATACTAGCTGGAATATTAGCCAGCTGGGCCAATATATCAAAGTGGAAAGGAACATCAAGTCTTGGGCCTTAAGGTCTCTTCAAGATGCGGTCAAATCGGACTTCTTCTGTTTTTTTCCTAAAGTCGGGACTGAGGCTGGAACATGTATTTCTACTAACATCGTTAACTATTGTGTCTCGTCAGTAGTTTTCTCATACTGTTTTAAGTATGATTTCCCAGACCGAATATCCGTTGGTTGAAGTGCATCAGCCTGTACCGTGAAAGTATGCCTCTCGTTTTCAGAATTGCTAAGAAAAGCTATCGTTATGTTGTCATCATCTAGAAAAACAGAGACAACATTGCAGGATTTCTCCTTTGACTTGGGCTTTTTTGAATTCTATTGCTCATCTTGGGCAAGATCTGGGTGAACCCACATGATTTTCCCAGTTTTCAATGTTAAGAGAAAAAGACCTTTAGCCTCTTGCTATTTAGCTGAAGGATTATTTATCTCCAGTCGTGCCTTAGGGATTGGCGTAATCCATCAGGGACTGTGACCTTTGGCATAGTGCCGAATTCGAGAGTCACCATGTTTGCTGTGACTTTGTTTTGTTCTGACTTTAAAGTTAGAACCTCGACATCGACTAAAGCCTGAATTTTTTCCTTGAGGACAAAGCATTTGTTGGTAGGATGATGAACTATCCCATGAAAAAGACAATAATTAGGATCGTTTATGCGTCCCACTTCATTATAGCATCGAGCCTCAGGCAGCTTTAATTTATTCCCTTTTGGAAGAAATGGAATATTGTAACCACCTGCTCATCTTTGAAGGAGTACCGCTTCGGAGGAAACTTAAACTCTTGATTATTGAAGACGCTCTTCTTGGTCTTCAGAGGAGTATTCCCTGATAACTCCACGGTCATAGTCTCCTTCCCTTTGGCTTGGTAAGATTATGCCATCTCGCCACGCCCTTTATTATTCATACCCCATTTACCTTTGGGTGTAGACGGTTTAAACTTTTTAGCCGACTTCTCAGCTATTTTGGCTTGCTCAACCAGTTCTTTCCATGTATGGGCCTTGACAGCTCCCATACAAATCTCCACTTGGTCCAAGAAGTTATGCCTACATGTCTGTAACAACATAGGCAATGGCATCCCTGCCGGACACATCAGAGATAAGTTTCTGAACCGTTCAATGTAATCACAGACAGATTCTTCTTTTTTTGCACAGTGGAGAGAAGTTTATCCATGGTCACCTTTGTGTCATCCTCGTAAAAATGAGAGAGGAACCGACTTTTTAGATCGATCTAGGAACTAATGGAGCCTGGTGGAAGGCTTCTGAACCAGTCGAAGGCTACTCCTTTGAGAGTACCAATAAACAATCTGGTTATAATAGCATTGTTATCTATGACATTGCCAGTATGAGACCGAAAGTAGTAGATATGCTAGTTTGGCGAGCTTTTACTATCATACATATGTAATGTAGGTGGTTTAAACTTTGGCGAATATGGCATTGAGTCTCATTCAAGTAGGTAAGGACGAGTCATGCCTGGCTTCTTCAATTTATCCATCTGAGCTAGGGATACGATCTGAGCTTGGATGCGCTTAAGAACTTCAGCATCGATGGAAGAGTTTTCCTTTGACTTCTCAGTCTTAGGTTGCTCATCATCATTATGCTCTTCCTCATTATGATTGCTTTCGGTATCATTACTATTCCGGTTGGTGAGGAGTTGAGCAAGCATTTATTAGATATTGTCCAAGGCTTCTTGCTGAGCCTTGGAGGTCTGTTCTTGAGCTTCCATACGTCGGCAGAGGTCATCATTGCCGTTATCGGCCATATGAACTGATACCCCGCCCGTTTGTACCGAGCTGACCATTGCTGAATAGGCATACCCACTAGCTTCTCCTTCATCGTCAGACCATTGGAATAAATTTTTCAATGGTTCAGGTGATATCACCCCAGTTGAAGAGGATGGTTGCTCATAGTTAGAGGATATTGTTACTCTAGATCTTGTGCCTCAGAACACACCTTCCTATCCTACTAAGACTTGACCCAAGGCAGGGCTATAGTCTGAGTTTGGAGAGCTAAACGAAGCGGAATTAGCATCACGTCGCCCTCGTCTGCTCCTGAGCGGTTCACGTCCCCTTTCTATCGTGTTGACAGATGCAGAGGGTGGATCTGGTAGGTTTTATGATTTGTTCTTTTTGTGATGCTTGACAGGGGCTCGAATTGATAGTTGATCGAAAACCGACCGTCGAACTGGAAGAGTGGCGGGCACTGGTCCTAGTCGGCAATGGACTAAATGGACCATCACTAACTACATCCTACTTGTTTACAGCAAGAGGGAGAGGTATGGAGTAGTTCTAACTTTCTTTTGTTAGTTCGGAACTCTCGTAGATCGGTGTTAACCAAGCTTTCATGATCTTGCTTGGATACTTGAAGAGATGGTTCAGACAGAAGACCTCTAGCCTTGAGGTTTCTATTTTTAGGTGATTTGAAAATCACCTTATTAACTTCGCTTGGCAGAGTTATATGTGTAGCTCCGTCGTTAGGCATGAACTTAGCATCAGAAGATTTTAGGAGCGAAGTCATGGTGACTTCGCTTTTAGCACGCAGCGGTGCTTTGTGCTCTGCCTTGTGGCGAAGGTAGCTAGTACTACAGAGTGCTTCAGTTCCAGCTTCGCGGCTAAAGTACTTAGCACTGCAGAGTGCTTCAGCCTTGCAGCTAAGAATTTTGTTAGTACCCCTAGGTACTGGTGCTATGTTAACAACGTCATCAGTAACTTCGCTCGTAGAGGTGAGATTGGCATTAGGGGCCAATGCTCCCGGGTTGGGCGAAGATAGTGATATCAACTTAGCCTCGCGGCTAACATTGGCAATGCCGCCAAGATTTAAGGGCATCTTGCCTTTATCTTCGCGTGAGACGCGAAGTTGTACTGGAGTTTCGCCTAAAGCTTTGCGCGAAGCTTTCTGCTTCACTTTCCACACCAGCTTGGTCTGAGAAGTTTTAGGTTCGCAGGGAACCTGTCTAGCCTCGCGTGAGACAATTTTAGTCTCGGTTGAGAGGATCTAGAGCGAGGTTTGTCCATTTGCTCGCACAATTAAAGCTGATTTCTGCTCTAAAACCACTGAAGCTTTGGCCACAGAGACCTTCCTGTGCTTCCATGCATGGAGCACTAGGCTGTCCCCAAAGAGTAGCTCTTCAAATTTTTTGGTCAAAGTCAATGAACAAGTTTTCGACAACGACGGGCTCAGGATTCTAACCATTGCACTATGACATTATCTCCTAGTTGTGGAAGAAGACCTTATTCTCCAGCTGAGTCACCATCTTGTTTTCCATTGAAATTGATCGGGGAAAACTTACAAAAAAGAATTGAGAAGCGAAATTACAAGTAATTAAAAGAAAATTACAGGTAGATCTCCTCTGAGATTTCTGGGAAAGTATGCCGGTAGGAATTTAATCAGCGCGCGCGATCACTTTATCCCTTTGGAGATGCAATCGATCAGACGGTCGCGCTGCCTCCTAATGGAAATTCCTTCTCACTTGGTTCTAGAAATTGAGTATTTGGAAGCAGGAGAATAAGAGAACACTCTCTCTAAGAATCTCCTCTTAAATTTTTTAGTCAATCTCCTCTCTCTTATCAGCTAGTCCCTCCATGGCTCAGCAAGGGACTATTTATAGCCAAAATAGGGTGTAACCGCCCCCCTTGAATTCAGCTAGGCTGAATCAGTCTTTAGCTTCACGCGAGGCTACAAATGACCTTGCGGCAAAACTACTTGTGAGCTTCCGGCGAAGTTAGAGAGTTCGTGCGAACTCCTCCTTGCCGTTGTGGCTTAATTGTCTCCACTTAATGTGGGACGAAGTGGGCGGGTGTAACCGCCCACTTAAAGTGGCACTAATCCCACTAAACTAATGGTGTTCACCCACTAATCCCATGTGAGATTTTGAAACGGTCAATTGATGACCTAGTAAATCTCGCTGCAGAGCTAAACGAGAAGCTTTAACTTGGAAGCTTTATGCGAAGCTAATACTCAGCTTATAGCGAAGCTAAATCATCCTTTCTCCTAGCGAAGCTGGGGATGAAGTTCCTAGCAAAGCTAGAAATTCAGCTCAAAGAAGAGCTTGACTATTCCTTCTTCCAGCAAAGTTAGGAATGAAGCTTCTTGCGAAGCTCTAAGATAAGTGGCGCAAAGCTAGAGGCTTCAGTCCTTTCAGTAATCCTGATTCTCTGTGAGGTTAGATATTTTGTCAGACCTGGCTTCATAGACTTGCTTTGGCTTTCTTAAAGGTATTTTTCGCTTATTGTCTGCTTTACTAGATCAATAGAGTCCAAATTGTTGCCTTGTCCCTTGGAGTAAATTTAGACTGGTCATCAGCTTGTCTGTGACTTGTCTTTTATAATTGTCGATAAGTTTAGACGTCATTTGGACCCACTGAAATGAAATCTGAAAGCCTTGTCTTTTTAGAGTGTCATCAGGATCGATTTGGAGAATTTTGATCAGAATCTTCAGCAGAGGAATACTAAAGAGTTTAACTCTTCTGTTAACTTGCTGAGTTCAAGTTTTTGCCCAAGTCTCTTTGAGATTCTATTTGGACAGGAGCCGTGCTACTCCGTCCATAATTCGAAGAGAAGGTTCCCAGAAGACCCTGACGTTCACTCGGTCAATGAAAAACAAGAATCATTTTCCACCACTACATCAAGAACCTAACATTAAACAAAGAGGTGATTTGAGCTTGAATACTTCCTCTCTCTTGTAATCGGAGTATTGATTCGTTGTAATCTTTCATTGATCCAAGGAAATTTTATGATTCATATTTTCAATTTTAAGACACAAAACAAGAGATGGTGACTCCGCTGGGGAATACTTTTTCTACTAATGAGCAAGTCGTGGTGCAAGGTGACATCATCTTCATGGGAAAAACGCTCGAGTCACTTATCGTAGAATTCAATAAGACAAAATATGAAAAGTTCCTCTCTTTCGGCCCTATGAGCCCTAGGGCGCAGCAGTACCGCAAGGTCTCCTCGGAGATCCGCTTTCGGGTCCCTTCAGAAACTTCTCCGAACATGGCCTGCGCAAAGAGCGTCATTGCTGGCCGCATCACGCACAAGGCCCGCATCAACGTCTCCCATGAGACCCGCGAGGCCAACTTTGTTGAAGGTCAATTCGCCACGCTCTTCCTCTTCTTCAGCTCCAGGTTACCGGGGGTTCCCAACAACCCGTGAAGCGTAACTAGAATGCCGAACGTCAACAAAGGTGACGCGCACGTCAACAATAGATGCAAGAAGCTGGAACAACTATCTATCCAACAGATACAGAACGCAAGGCTCATGCCTGTGTCCCTTCTGAGCTATGTCGGACGTGCGAAGTTTGTGTTTGGAGACCATAATGCAAAGCTCAAGAAGTTTGCATTTCTGAGGCTTCACCTCTCAAACGCGACGTTCAGCAACGCGAGGTCCGTGTCTCTGCCGTGTCTCTTCTCAGAGACACGAGACCCACGTCTCTACGATAGAAGTGGGACTCAAAGAGTCCACGTTTCCCAAATGTTGCTAGCTGAACGCGACAATTAGCACCGCGAGGGCCGCGTCTCTTCTCCACAGAGGTACCAGACCCACGTTTCAAAGCCAAAATGCGAGAGCTGCGTCTATTCTACAGAATATGAGCTCCATATCTCTGAACCCTGTATCTCAAATTTGTGACGCAAGATTAGCTTTCAGAGGTCGAAAAGCCCTCGAAAAGTCGAGGCTAGTCTCTTCGATCCCCCTCTGACGGATCTAAGGAATTATCTGACAAAGAAGAGGAGTGCTCATCAAATCATTCCATCATGTTGCTGTGAATGGCTTACCACAGCAATGCTTTTTGAATGCCACTGCAACTCACATGTAAGCAAGCAGTCGGTACTTAGATGGTTATCATCTGCATCAGTCTTCCGATCGACCAAAAGGCGCCGTTCCTGCGCAAGGAGAACTTTTTATGATACAGAGTACCCCGAAGTCACTGCGAACATGGTGGGTCTAAGCACTACGCCAAACAGATGTAAGGGAAACAACCAGTAGTCAGCTCTGATGAGTCTGACACTGAACTAGAAGGAGTGTACTGGCATATCCGCACTCGGACTGGCACGGTAGTCCCAGTTGACTACAGTGCCCTAGCCCGGGGCATTGAAGTAAGTGGGTTACTCTCCTCCATTGCAGAATCATAGACCTCGAACTCTTCTGTAGAGAAGAAAGCCTTAATAGGCACTTTGAACAGCAAGCCCAAGCCCAGGGAACAACTCGATATGATTCGCATCCAACAAGAATCTATCGACACCCTCAAGTAGATGCTTTCACAATTGCTTGAGGGCAGGAAGAAGTCAAAAGCCAAAACTCCTTCTAAGAAATCTGAGGGCAAACAGAAGGAATGGGAGAGCGCATCTTCTGTACATACCGAGAAGGAGGAACAGTCCAACTCTGAGTTGTCCAAGCCTTCGTCCGAAGAGGGAGGCAATTCAGAGAATAGGAGCACTCATTCCAAAAGGATGAATAAATTGGAACAGCGTCTTGAAGCTCTCACCAATCGAAAAGGCCTTCAAGATGCAGGAGTGGTCTGGCCGTACCCGGCTGAGTGGGATCTTGTCTCCTACCCTCCTAAGTTCAAAGCTCCAACCCTATGGGCCTTCGACGGCAAGGGGTCACTGAACCAGCACATATACTATTTCAAGTCTCAGACAGGGAATGTAGCAGCAAATGATGCCATCTTGGCATGTTTGTTCATCGGCACTCTGAAGGGACTCACTTTCGAATGGTTCATGAAGCTCCCAGAAGGCTCCATTAAGAACTGGGAAGATCTAGAGAAAACTTTCCTTACACGCTTCTTCGAAGATGATTCAGAAATCACCATGCCAGCTCTCCTGACAATGAGACAACGAAAAGGGGAGTCAGTTAAAGCATTTGTGGAGAGGTTTTAGAATATGGCACTCTGATGCCCTAGCGGTATACCCAGGCCACCCTGGTGGAAACATGCTGTCATAATTTGCAAACTTCACTCCTAACCCAGATAGGAGTTCCTGAAAGTCGCACCTAGAAGTAATTAGTCTAGCAAGGTGAACGGGCAGAGGACATTGTCGCCAGGGTTAGGGCAAAAGAAAACAAGCCCAAGCCCAAAAGATCGATAAGGCACACGCCGGAAGCATCTTTCCAATCGAAAAGGAAGGACACATTGGCGACAGAGACGAAATCTCCCACTAAGCCTCAGCCGGCTAGAAGGGGTAGCCCTTCAAGTCAGTCTCGCTCTAACAAACAATACTCCTTCAAGGATGAGCATGTCAATTCATTGTTTAAGTTACTCAACAAGAGCAACTGATTAAAGCTTCCTGAAGCTAGACGTCCAGAGGAGGTTGGCAAGACCGACAATCTCAACTACTGCTTGTACCACAGGATGCTGGGGTACCCGACTAAGAGCTACTACATCCTCAAAGACATCCTCCAAGCTTTGATTGATGCATAGATGCTCAAGCTCTATCAAGTGCAGAAGAAAGTGACGGCAAACATGATGTCATTTCTTCAGTTCGGGGATCAACCTCCAATACCGGCCAGAGTAGTTTCCATCCCAAAAGGGTAACTAAGAATGATCAATATAGATCCACACCATCAGCAGAAGAAAGATCTCGTGCCTGTTCCTACTCCTCAGGAGGGATCATGTGGGTTCATCCCGACCTTGTGGGAGGCCAATAGTGGACTATTGTTACCTACAGGAAGTCTAAAGCAAAGCAAAAGCTTCACCTTCCAATGTGGTGTGTGCCTCTTCCGAGAAGCAGAAACTGATATCCCCTCACTAACTGATTCATAGGAGGAGACAATCGTCCTTGCGGTAGAGCTGAATACACCTCTCATGGCCAAAACCTGTTCAGGTCAGTCGTATCTGAAGAAATACGACGATATGGTGGAAAATCCGCCTAAACCCACCTCAAAGCCAACCAAGCCATCCATGAAGTAACCCGTGGAGAAGCAAAAAGAGCTTCGGTATTTCAAGGCTCTCCTGAAGGACAAAGCAAAAGAATCATCAGCACCTTGCCGCTTTGATGTCTTGACTCAACTGGCCAACATCCCAGCTAGGATCACCCTTTACGAGCTCCTGAGACTATCAATGTCAACAAGAAAAGCTCTGAGAGAAGCTCTAGCTGATGCTGAGATCTTCATGGCTCAGATTCTGGCTGAACCATAGGAGAAATATGAAGAAGACTGCCTTCATATCTCTCAACATACCCCCTGCATAACTTTCACTTCGGATGACATGCAGGTCAAGGGGAAACATGATAGGCCCCTATGCTTCACCGGGTATATTGGATCGTCTGAAATGAGCCGCATTCAGGTAGATCCATGATCCGCATTGAGCATTATGCCCCGCCGGGTCATGCAGCATTTGGGCATCCCCACTCACCGATTGAGCGCCACCCAAACTACCATTTATGGTTTCAATGTTAATGGTACCACCAAATGGGGAAGATGGAACTTAAATGTCAGATTGGGGACCTAAGATCTGAAGTGACGTGGTATGTGATTGACGCTGATACTTCGTACAACTTGCTGCTGGGACGACCGTGGATTCATCGTAACTCCATCATCCCTTCTACCCTCCATCAAGTTATGAAGTATATTGACGGAGATGGAAAAGTCTGAACTTTGATCACCGAAAGGCATCCATTCAAGGGGATTGAGAACTACTTCACACTCTCTTATGTACCAGGATTCTCTAGAGATGGACAAGAATTCCCAGCCAGAAGAACCAGACTCTGCTAATAAAGCTGATATTGAACTAGAGGCAAAGGAAGAATGTCTTTGGGAGCTAAATACATTTGTAACTAGTATTAATAAACTCGATATCAATAACACCGCCAATAATGTAGGCGAGTGGCATATTAATGAAGAATTAGATTTGGCTAACCTTTCGGTGTTTGCTTCTGATTCTGTGCCATCAGATACTAGTACCGATGTAAGTAATGACCCCAGGTCGGTAATAAATATCTTGACATCATTGCATGTACCAGTGAGGTCATCTCTAACGGCATATCAAGGCGTCAATGAAGCGCAAGAATCTTTATTCAAGGTCCCAGTAAGACGCAAAGGCCAAAAATCGATCCTCTTCAGAAGAATCGAGTCTGAATTAATGACTCCGAAGACTCAAAGTGAAAATGAATCCCCTCAATTCTCTCATTATGAGCCAAATGTACTCAGAATGATGGAGAACATGGGGTATGACCTAACAAGTGGTCCTGGCTTGAACTTTGACAAAGAAGAACACAGCTTTGATCCTTCGTTCCAAAAGAAAAACCCCTGATCATTCTCATCGAACTCGCAGGAGGTTGGGATATGTGTCAACTCTCATCCCGTCGGCCTCTGAGTCTGAAGAGTCATTATACTATAATCACTCGTTAGGTACGTCATTGTGGGAGTCAGATGTCAATGTCAGAAATATCTTCAAAGAACTTTTGTAAAAATGGTTTCAACAAGCCACTCGGAAGATGGAGATGAAGTAATGATCTAGTCGGATACAGATCCTTGGATCAAACACCTAAATGCTCTCTGAGATATTCGCTTCGAGCAACGCGAACCACCCACCGAGGATAAGGTCACCCAGATCAATCTGGGAGATGAGATTAATCCTAAGACATCTTTATAAGCGAAAACTTATCACCCTCCGAGAAGGAAGATCTAATATCTCTGGTTCGAGAGTATATAGATGTTTTTGCCTGAAACTACAAAGATATGCTTGAACTTGATCCTCAAGTGGCTATGCATAGACTCAACATCAATCCAGATCCGAAACCCGTCAAGCAACATCAGTGGTTAGTGGTTAGTCTCTAAAACTGCATATTTCATACCACATCTTCACATTTATTTCATATTAAATTCTGCTAATAAACACCTCTCTTACATATTTCTAGGTCCATGGTGTGCAATGAAGAATAAGACCCTAAATCACCATTTAATGGGTGATTAAAGGCCTATAATATAGCCATTAACTTTGGAGAGCTGATTCGTCAAAACTAGGGGCTCAAAACCAAAAACCAGGACCTGAAACTGACAGGGGACAGACCGGACAGCGCGCGATAGAAAGCACCGCGCGCGCGGCTCTAGAAGAGCAGTAGAAATTTTCGCGGCAGTACGGGCGCGGCCGCGCCCGTACTTTGGGCCAGGGTTTGCCCCCTGGTCCCCCTTTCCCTTGGTGCCCATAAATACCCCTTGAGGTTTTCAGAGAGGAGATATGCAATGTTTTAGGGTAGTTTCATAGCTATTTTATAGTTTAGGATAGATTAGATTAGTGTTCTTCTTCTTTCTCCTTTATATTTTTCATTTCTTATAGATCTTGTAATAGGAGAGAGAGTGGAACATATTGGGAAGCAAGAGTGCTTGTAATAGAAAGTGACAATCTATGAAAGGTGCTCTCTTATCCTATCTTTGTTTTCTTCTCTCTAACTCTTTTTACATGTAGCTAATATTTTCTCTCATGGCAAATAACTACTAACCACTAACTAATCTAACTTCTTACTTGATAATTCATATAAATCTAATAGCCTTTACTTGGCCTTGCTCTTTCAAGAGCCATTGATGGCTCATGATGATGGATTCTAACACTCTAACATCTAACTCTCTAACAAGCTAACATTGTTTTATTCCATGCTTACTCTTGTTGGGTTTTGATGGTTTAAGTGTAGCTTGCACTTGTTGGTTGAATTTGAATGTGAAAGTTAACATATGGGTCATGCTTTGAAATGCTCTTGAACTAGTGATTGCCAAGGATACATGTGAGGCAACTATCACTAAGAGGTTAGCATGTTGGTGGAGTCATTAGTAGTTAGTAGCCATGAGTTTTCTTTCTTTTTTATTTTATTTTAGAAATATATCCAAAATTCACAAATACCATTTTTCTATGTTTCTCACTTCTTTGTGTTTTAACCGTACTTCTCTTTTTCATTCTTTGTTTTCCTTTCTTTTCATTCTTTCAAACATTGAAGAACTTTTAACACACACGTGAATCAACCAGTAAAGCTTCTATCACCTCCCATCCTTGTGGATTCGACTCGTTTTAGCTTCTATGCTATAACGGAAGCATTGAGGAAGCCAAAGCATACACACTTTAAATATCGATTTCAAAACATACACTTTTTCTGCGAGGTTTTCCCACTATCGAATTTTGGCGCCGTTGCCAGGGATGAAAACGGTTTGATTTCACATTTTTGTTAACTTTTCTTCTTTGTTTTTGGTGTGCAGGTTAAAGTTTTAGCATTGGAGAAGTCCACACTTGCTTTAGTGTAGTTAGGTAAATTCTTGTACATTCATATACTCTGCTGCTAATTTTTGTTTATATTACCTGTGTACTGTAAATAATTTTAAGAATTAAAATACAGTAATTGGATGTTTTAAAACGGTTTACACATTTGCATCTAGGCACGTGTCAATTTTCATTCCAATATACTATATTTTATTCTTGTGTTGTGATATTGATAGGAGATGTACAAATGGCATTGCATATAGTATAGGACAAGCACATGGGTGATTTACTCTCTTTGTGATTTTTATCTATATTACATACTTGTACGAATTGAACTTAAAGGTAAAACCCAATACAACATAAGGTGGGGAAGTCATTACCCTCCCTTAGCCCAAAAATCACCTCCCCACTCACACAACCTAAGCCTAAATAAAAATTTCTAGACATTGGCCACTAGGGACATCTCAGACTCATTTATGAGATTGACCTAAGGGGGAAGCTGTTAGAAGTTGACTTTTGTCAAATCGGTGTCTAAGGTTGGGGATTGAGAGGCAAAACCTCGAAGAACAGTAGTTTGGCATAATTAGGCATGTTGCTCCAGCACGGATACCTCCCACTGATCTTGCCCCTACTTGGCCGATTAATTTGTGGTCTGCTTCCGACAATATACCCCCGTGGACAGTCTAACCAGTTAGGAGTCATCTATGTCTAAGTCAACCTAGCATAGGCTTGTTTTTCTCTTTTGTTTGTTGTTTGTTTGTTTATTTGTTTTTCTAAATTGTAAATGGATTTCAGCAACAACAATTCTTTCAATCCTAATATGAATCCATATTTCACCCGACTTCATTTGACTCGGATATTATGACCCGGCTATGTACAACATGAACTAATCTTATATGCCGAATTGGGATTATCTGACTCAATATGTGCCCCAGTCCAAAACTATGAACAAGACTAGAATAATCATCACCACTCTTCACCGAGTCAATGGGGATACAACTCCCCGAGTGTTACGGTCAACCACCTTACCAACATTCAGCTTCATATACTCCTTCCCCTGAACAACCATTAGAAGAACCAATTGACTGGGAAACGAGGATGGAAGCCTTAGAGGAACTCGAGCGACGAAATCAAAATCTAGAAAACTCAAAATCCTATCAAAGTTTTCAAATCCAAGACCCCCTTACTCCATTTTTCAAGTTCCAGAGTAAGAAAAGAGTACGGCCTTTTAATATGATAGAAGCTAGACTTAGTCGATTGGAAAACATATGTAGGAATAAAGAAACTCTCGCTACCCAATCTTTGAATATTGCTAATACTTCTAATCATATTGATGAAAACCAAAAATCATGGACTTTTGAAGACTTTGACCAAGATTCGATTTCACCACAAAATTTTGAACTTGACCAATATCAACCCATTGACAAATTGGCAAATTTTCATTTCAATGAAATTGAACTTGAATATGGATGTGAACCCGACCCACAACTTTGTGATTCAATTCTAATTTGTGAATCTATGTTGACTTCGGTATCCTTACCCAAGTTGGACCCATTGCCTAAGCCAACATTGATTCCTGTATCCATGGATTCTGAAATTGAACCACTTCTTTTGAATAGTCACATTTCATTGATGGGAACAGAATGTGAAATTAAATTTTGTGATTTGGACTCAACTCTTGAACCTGAACCGACTCTCGAACCAACGTTGATTTTTCCGAGTTAGTATTGGTTCCCGAACTTTTCATTTCAAAGCCCAAATCATCCATTCCACAAAATCACATTCTATTGTTGAACCAAGGTATTGACCAGAATGACTCAGTAATGATATTCCAAGATTGGTCATATAAGGGAATAATTTTCATGATTGGATCTTGCATGATCCTATTAAAATTGGGGATTGTAAATATATAAAAAAAAAGAGGTCAATAAGGTGGATTACGTGAGCCACCACGATATCTTGATTGGGTAGCAACGCTTGGCCCAGTCAGACCACCACCTGAGCCACCACCATGAGGTAATTTTCTTTCCCTTCCCACTAGTTTCATGTATATACACATTCATGATGCATTGAGGACAATGCATGAGATAAGTGTGGGGGAGGGTTTACTAACATAGGTAGTTTTACATTTTTCTTTCTTTTACACTTCTTTTAGGAGATTTTTAAAATTTTCTTTTGTGTTAAAAAAACTCTTTTCTTTTCTTTTAACAAAACTTTTTGAAACAAAATAAATAGTTTTGATTTATTTTTTAAGAAAATTAAGATTATCTTAAAAATTAGGAAGACCTAAAATTATGAAATTTTAAACTGAGTCAAAATAATAATCGTGTTTAAATTTTTGGATAAGAAAGTAAGATTGAAAAGATAATTTGATCTTGAATTTTTTGCCTTAGAATTATGCACTTCACACTTACATAATTTTTTGGGATTAAAACAAAGACTGAAAATATCATTAAAATGCTATAAAAAATATATATATTAAAAAAATAATGATAAAATCACTTATTGAAGTTGGGCAATTATGCCTCAGGAAGCATGATTATTCATATCTAAAATGGTGGATAAAAATAAAATAATTCCCTTTAGTTTTGTGGCCTTGCTTACTCGAGTCCTTAAGTCCGAGAGATGTTTTCTCATCTAATGACCTAAGATCATCTGGTTTGGGAGTCACCAGCTAAAGGCTCACTACCCGGGTAAATAAGAAAACCTAAGAAAACTAAGGGAAGAAAAAAAAGAAAGAAGAAAAAAATATATAAATGGCATGAAAGTTAGAGTTGATATCCCAAAAACCTTCACTGTTCACAAAGTGCATATTTTTCTAAGAGTTTTATGAAAGATCAAAGAATCAATTCAATTTTAAATTCTTACATTTATTTATAACAAGATTTTGCATTTCGACTTCGTTTAAGGAAGAATAATTTCTGGTTAACCTCTGACCTTGGATCACTTATATTTTCGCAAAAATACTTTAACACTTTTCTCTATTTCAAAATGCGTTTTCAAAATACTAACATTTGATTTCTTTCTTCATGAATTTTGTGGGTGCAATCCACTGAAAACCCTCAGGAGACAAAACTCCACCTCTAGGGGAACCTAGAGGTTTAACGGCTTGTTGCACATGCTCAGTGCAATCGCGTCAACTGTAAAAGTGGTGTAATAATTTTCTTAGTTTTTTGTTTTGCTCGGGACGAGTAAAAGATAAGTGTGGGGGTGTGATTAGTCTCTAAAACTGCATATTTCATGCCACATCTTCACATTTATTTCATATTAAATTCTGCTAATAAACACCTCTTGCATGTTTCTATTTCCATGTGTACAATGAAGAAGAAGACCCTAAATCACCATTTAATTGGTGATCAAAAGCCTATAATATAGCCATTGACTTTGGAGAGCTGATTCGTCAAAATCAGGGGCTCAAAACCAGAAATCGGGACATGAAACTGACAAGGTACAGATGGGACAGCGTGCGGCTCTAGAAGAGCCGCGGAAACGCGGCCGCGCCTGTACTTTGGGCCAGGGTTTTCCCCCGGGACCCCTTTCCCTTGGTGCCCATAAATACCCCTTGGGGTTTTTCAGAGAGGAGATATGCAATATTTTAGGGTAGTTTCATCTCAATTTTATAGTTTAGGATAGTTTAGGTTAGTGTTCCTCTTCTTCCTCCTTTGTATTTTTCATTTCTTATAGATCTTGTAATAGGAGAGAGAGTGGTACATGTTGGGAAGCAAGAGTGCTTATAATAGAAGGTGACAATCTTTGAAAGGTGCTCTCTTACCCTATCTTTGTTTTCTTCTCTCTAACTCTTTTTACATATTTAGCTAATCTTTTCTCTCATGGCAACTAACTACTAACCACTAACTAATCTAACTTCTTACTTGATAATTCACATGAATCTAATAGCCTCTACTTGGCCTTGCTCTTGCAAGAGCCATTGATGGCTCATGATGATGGATTTTAACGCTCAAACATCTAACTCTCTAACAAGCTAACATTACTTTATTCCATGTTTACTCTTGTTGGGTTTGATGGTTTAAGTGTAGCTTGCACTTGTTGGTTGAATTTGGATGTGAAAGTTAACATATGGGTCATGCTTTGAAACGCTCTTGAACTAAGAACTAATGATTGTCAAGCATACATGTGAGGCAACTATCACTAAGAGGTTAGCATGTTGGTGGAGTCATTAGTAGTTAGTAGCCATGGGTTTTCTTTCTTTTTCACTTTGTTTTAGAAATATATCCAAAAATCACAAATACCATTTTTCTATGTTTCTCACTTCTTCGTGTTTTCACCGTACTTCTCTTTTCATTCTTTGTTTTCCTTTCTTTTCATTCTTTCAAACATTGAAGAACTTTTAACACACACGTGAATCAACCGATAAATCTTCTATCGCCTCTCGTCCTTATGGATTCGATTCGTTTTAGCCTCTATGCTATAACGAAAGTATCGAGAAAGCCAAAGCATACACACTTTAAATATCGACTTCAAAACATACACTTTTTGTGTGAGGTTTCCCCCGATCAAGCAACAACGGTTCCGTCCTGAGATAATGGAACCAATCCAATCGGAAGTCAAGAAACTTATAGACTCTGGTTTTATCAGGGAAGAACAACACGCTGGTTGGGTAGCCAATATCGTCCTTGTCACTAAGAAGAATGGGAAGATTTCGAGTTTGTATTGATTGTTGTGATCTAAATGAGGCTGTCCTAAAGATGAATTCCCTCTTCCAATCACAGATGTCATGATCGACAACGCGGGTGGGTTTGAATGGATGTTTTTCATGGACGGATTCTCGAGATACAATCAAATCAAGATGTACCCTCACGATGAGAAGCATATATTTTTCAGGATGCCATTGGGGGTATATTGTTATACCGTCATGCCCTTTGGATTGAAGAACGTGGGGGCAACATACCAGAGAGCTATGAATGCAATTTTCCATGAGCATATATGTAAAACAGTAGAATGCTATGTTGACGATATTACAGTAAAAAGCCATACCAAAGGCGATCACATTGCAGATCTGAAGACAGTATTCGACATCATGCGGGCACATCAATTGAAGATGAATCTCACTAAATATTTCCTAGGGGTGGCCAGCAGTAAATTCATAGGGTTTGTTGTTACATCCAAAGGAATCCATCTTGACCCAGAGAAAACCCGCGCTGTCCAGAAGATGCAACCTCCAAATAGTCTTAGAGAGCTTAGAGGATTGTAAGGGCGACTGGCATATATATGGAGGTTTATCCCAAATCTCTCAGGACGATGCCAACCCTTCACCAAATTGATGAAGAAGAGTGTTTCATTCATTTGGATGATGCTTGCCAACAAGCATTCGAGGAAATCAAGCGGTGCCTCACGCACCCACCTGTCCTTGCAGCTCTGGTATCAGGAAAACCTTTTCTGATATATGTTCGAGCGATGGATCATTCTTTAGGAGCTTTACTAGCCTAAAATAATAATCAAGGACACGAGCAGGCAATCTAGTACCTGAGTAGAACTATAATTAGAGCCAAACATTGGTGCAGTCCAATCGAAAAGGAATGCTTGGCGTTGGTCTTCGCCATCCAGAAGATGCGAAACTACTTGGTGGGCCAAACTATACACATCATATCAAAAGTCAATCCTTTGAGATTGCTCATGACGAAGCCATCGTCACTAAATGGTCGATTGGAAAAATAGGCCATATTGCTCTCCCAATATGAGAGGTAATTCCTGCCACAAAAAGTTGTGAAGGGACAGGCAGTGACAGATTTCTTGGCTGAGCATCCAGACCCAAGGGCGACCAAACTTTATGAAGATCTCTCAGATGAGATTGCTGAAGTTTGCTTGGCCCAGACATCTTTTGAAGGACAGGTATGACAACTTGGCGCATCGAGAATGGGCCCGCAAGGAAATATCATAGTAGGAGTGGGGGTAGTACTTGTCTCCCCACAGAACTACGTAATCCCTCGCACATTCTCATTAACTGAGCTATGTTCCAATAATGTAGCGGAACACAACACTCTCTTGATCGGGATGCGTATGGCCGATGAGATTGGCATTAAAAATCTTGAAGCATACGGTGACTCAAAACTCATCATCAACCAGGTTCGCGGGGAGTACGAAGTCAGACATGAAGACTTAGTACCCTATCATAATGCAACTATCCACATGACAGAGAGGTTCAAAAACTTCTACATCGACACGTACCTCGCCAGTAAAATGCGCATGCAGACGCACTGGCATCTCTCGCTGCTCCTTGGCTCTTCCAGCCGGAGCAGCAGAGAAAATACTCGTCTACAGCCACAACTTGTATTGTCTAAGATTTGCTTTTGAAGACAACCAAAAGCCAACAAGAGACCTTCAAGTCAGAGAAGTTCTAGAGACTTTGACAGGACCCGAGCTCAGGAATTAGCGATTCTCGTACATTGACTATGCATTGTACGGCATTCTGCCTGATGAACCTAAAGAGGCGGCTGCCATTAGAAGGAAAGCCTCTAAATTCTATTACAATGCGATCACAAGAACACTGTATTGTCGATCGCATGATGGAGTCCTCCTTTGCTGCCTGTCACATAAAAAGGCATAGGAAATACTCAAAGAAGCTCATGATGGCATGTGTGGAGTTCATCAACCTGGTCCAAAGCTTGGAGATCGACTCCGAAGACTGGGATATTATTGGCCAAAGATGATCCCTAATGCCATCGCTTATGCCAACCGATGCCACACTTGTCAGATCCATGGTGACTTCATTCACCAGGCACTGGGACATCTTCGCCCTACAATTCTTCCTAACCATTCGAAATGTGGGGAATGGATGTGGTTGGTCCTATCAGCCCACCTTCATCCAAAGGACATCGGTTTATCCTAACCATAATCGATTACTTATCTAAATGGGTTGAAGCTATCCCCTTGAGGGAGGTAAAGACATCTGACATGATCAAGTTCATTAAACATCACGTGGTCTACCGCTTTGGCATGCCACGACGGATTGTCCATCACAATGGGCCTCAGTTCATCAGCTAAGCCTTTCAGAGATTCTGTGATAAGTTCAGGATCAAGAGTGTGTCTTCAACGGCATACTATCCAACCGCTAATGACCTTGTAGAAGCTTTCAACAAAACCATTAGGAAACTTCTCAATAAATTCATCTCAAAAAGCCAACGCGACTGGGATGATAAGTTAGGTGAATACTTATGGGCTTATCCCACAATAATGAGAACCCCGATGAAGGCTACACCGTTCACTTTGGTTTCGGTTGTGAAGCCCTACTTCCACTAGAGATCCAGATCCTATCCTCACGCATTGCTTTGATGACAAAAATGACAGATGAGGAGAAGCATCGACTGCGACTCAGGAGTTGGAGGCTTTAGACGATAAACGCCTGTAAGCTCCTCAACAAATCAAGCTCTATCAAGCTCAAATTACCAGAGCCTTCAACAAGGAAGTCAAGGAGCAGACTTTCAAGAAAGATGACATTGTCTTAGCCTTCAGAAGACCCATGGTGATGACACATAAGACCAAAGGGAATTCCAATCTAAATAGGAAGGACCATTTGTAGTAGAGTCGGTCTACTCAAATGGAATATACCGTCTTATAACCCTAAGCGGTGATACGCTCATGATACCAATCAACAGCAGATTCTTGAAGAAGTACTATCCTTGACAGGATTCTTCCTATGAGCAGGTTAAGATTGCCCTCTGATCAAAACTTTAGATCCAAGATGTTTAGAAGAGCGTCAAAGAAAAGCTTCTTTCTTCCTTCAACAGATCACGTCATGGTCAATCAGTGTCGAGCCGATTAAACGCTGGTTACATCATGATGCATGATGTAAACATCAAAGCTTGACAGGACTCTTCCTATGATTAGGTTAACATTACACCTCTGATCAAAACTTTCAGATTCAAGATGTTTAGAAGGGCACCAAAGAAAAGCTTCTTTCTTCAACAAATCATATCACGGTCGATCAGTGTCGAGCCGATCGAATACTGGTTATGTCATGATGCATGATGTAAACATTGAAGAAGAAACAATGTATGAAACTTCAATTTTGGCTTTGTTACTCTTTTCTAGTTTATCTATGAACATCCGACGCCTCTGACGACTAAGGATAGAGAAAAATGTTGGCTTTTAAGTCCAACATAAGTCCTCGACAACTCATCATGCTAAGGGGAATAGCATGGCTAGCCCAACTCAAACAGTCATGGGTAAAGGCATACCAAATATATTGATAGCTGAGGATTTGCTAAAAATCCTAAGAGACTTGGTCCCATCCTCTCCTCCAAAATCTCTTACCAATTCTCGCCCTAGAATGATAGGACCATAAAAAATACCCTTGTCCATCTCTCTGATGAAATAAGCAAAGACTTGTCATGTTAACAATAAATCTCTGGCAAGCCATTTCTTTTGATCCCCAGTGGTGTCAGTCAAGTTAACATTAAACCTCTGACAATAAGGCCCGCTCAGAATCAATGTTTGTCACGTTAAATATTATACCTCTAACAATTCATTCTGTTTTCCACCAAAATCCCTTACTAATTTCCTCCCATGGAATGGTAGGTCCACAAGCTCAATCACTGCCATGTTAATATTACACATCTAACAGTAAAAAATTTCAATACTCCCCAGCGAGTACGAACTTCACTTGTCAATTCTCGTTCACAGAATGACAAGTCCTCAAAATTGCTCACATCACAAATCAATTCTTGTCAAGTTAACACTACACCTCTGACATTCCAAACTTTACTTGTCAATTCTCGTCCACAGAATGACAAGTCCTCAAAATTGCTCATATCGCAAACTAATTGTTGTCAAGTTAACACTACACTTCTGACATTCCAAACTTTACTTGTCAATGCTCGTCCATAGAATGACAAGTCCTTAAAATTGTTCATATCGCAAACTAATTCTTGTCAAGTTAACACTGTACCTTTGACATTCCAAACTTCACTTGTCAATTCTCGTCCACAGAATGACAAGTCCTCAAAATTGCTCATATCGCAACCAATTTTTGTCAAGTTAACACTGCACCTCTGACATTCCAAACTTCACTTGTCAATTCTCGTCTACAGAATGACAAGTCCTCAAAATTGCTCATATCGCAAACTTATTCTTGTCAAGTTAATACTACACCTCTGACGTTCCAACTTCACTTGTCAATTTTCGTCAATAGAATGACAGGTCCTCAAAATTGTTGTCATGTTAACACCACACCTCTGACAAATTACTGTTAAGTTTAACACTATATCTCTAACAGTGACTTAGTTGATGCCAAGTTCAACATTAAACTTCTGACAGTCACTTTTCCTCAGGCTTCTATATCGAAGCTGAGATGAGCGATGCTAAGTTTAACATCACACCTCTAGCATCCAGTTTATTGTTAAGTTCAACAATACACCTATGACAATGACTTTTCCTCGAACTTCCATATCAAAGTCGAGATGACTAATGCTAAGTTCAAAATTACACCTCTAGCATTACCTCCACTATCAAGTTTAACGCTAAATCTATGACAGTGGTATTTTTAGTTTTCTAAAACGAAACTGAAATTCCTGCGGAGCTAAGTTAACATCACACCTCTAACTCACATCCTTGTCAAGTTAATATCACATCTCTGATAAGATTTAATCCAATCCGTTAAGTTAATATCACACCTCTAAGGTAAAAACTTTCTTAGATCCCCAGTGGGTTTAGTCTTACTTGTTATTCTCATCAATAGATTTGTAGGTCCACTTAAAATCACTGTTAGGTTAATATCATACCTCTAATGGTGTTTCCATCAAATCCCCAGCCGAGTCTTAAATATGTTAATACTAAATCTCTGATGAAGACTTAGTCACAATCCTCCATGGGGTGAAAATTCCACTTTCCATTCTCATCCATAGATTGGCAAGACCAAAGAAATTATTCAACTCCTGTTAAGTTAACATCACACCTTTGACCGTAATCTTAAATTCTTTAAATGGAACTTTTCCTTCACTGTGACTTGCTAAGTTAAAATGTTTCTAGCAAATCAAAGGTAATCACTTCTACTTGTCTGATTTTCAATACAAAAAGAAAGCTGAGACATATAAAAAGATAGAAAAAAGTATCACTTTTATTAATATTCAAAAATATGAAAGTGATACCAAACGCTCTCTTATATAATAAGATCAAGTGCAACAACAAAGGAGTACAAAGAAGTCTCTCTTGCTCAGCGAAAGGTTGCACTCACTCCTCAAAACATTCAAGATGCACAAAGCTTGTCCTCTTGACTGTGGCCGGGAATAGCGGATCAACTTCCTCTCCTCTTGAGAACAATGGTGTTTCTCGAGGTCGAAATACATGGAGCATTCGGATTCCACCCGACCAACTGGTGCGAAAGTCTTCACAAGGTCGTAATCCTTCGCTTAATGGGAAGCTCCACCACCAGAAAGTCAACTAATAAGCATGGTTTTTTGTCGCTGTCACTTCTTTAAGTAAGATTGGTGAAGGGAGGATCTGAGACCTTACTGTGACGTCCTCTTTCTTGTGACATTCAAATGCGCCATGCTCACTGTGACCAGGAAGGATCCGGACATTATTGATGCATCATGTCTAATAATATTTTGATGTGTATCGACAATCGTGCGGATCTTCCTCGCCCTTGGACAGAAGCTCTGACTTCCCGAGTACTCGCCAATCGAACAAGCTGGCCGATTCAAATATTCTCCCAAGAACCCAGCAAAGACACTGGAACCAGTACCTTCGATATGGCCAAGACCTGCAAGAAATAAAAAAAAGACAAGGATTAAAATTCTGCAAAGACAGAAAACAGGAAGCTAGAGGCACAAATGCGGGGCTGAAGTCATGAACTCCTGAAGTGAATCTCATGGATGCGGAGATAGAAAATATGGATCCAAATGCTCTAATATTAGACTTGCGTTGATAATTGAGACGCGAGCATATATCAAAGACGCGGACTCGGGTCTTAAAACTTTCTGAAATTGCTCAGGCCCGTGTCTAAAGCTCCAAACGCGGAGCTTGTCACATTCGCGTCCAAAGATCTCAAAAGAGCATACTTAAAATTTTCTAAGTTAGGAATCCCAAACGCGAGCTTTATATACAAAACTCACATTTCAAGTCTCAAAATGCGGAGTTCACCATACTCGCGTCTTAAGAACTTGAGACTTAGACTTTGAAGTCAATAACCCCGTGTTTCATCAGGTAACGCGAAAGGCCCGTTTGCAGAGCATGGACGCATTAATCTCAAGAAAAAGGTTTCAGAAAGAGACCAAGAGATAGAGTCTCTTCATGGTCGAGGATGACAGAACTTCTAGGAGACCGAGCCTTATCATGACAAAAGCCAATTCCTACTCGAAGAAGAATTCTCCAGAAGTTAGACTTCATTTGTCAAGGTACGGCCATGAAAGCACTTAAAGTAATGAAATCACTTAACAGTGATAATCTTGGAAGATTAAAAGAAAGCAGTGAAGCTTTGAGTTCTTTTTGTTCTTCAGAACATATGCCCATGAAGGAGGCCTTGGAAGGGGAACAATCAAGACGAAGTTCCTCAGAGCACATACTCGCGAAGGAAAACAATCAAGATGAATGATTGTTAAGAGGCTAGGGCCTATTTATAGGCTCGCTAAATGGCCTTTAATTAATAGCATAAAAATCAAAGCCATTCTTAAAGGAAAAAATTAATAGCCTTAATTCCCTACGTGAATATCAAATCCAGTCAGGATAAGACACGTGGATTTTTGCTCTGGGAAATCTGAAGACACGCATCCCCAACTGTCAACGCTGACTTAGTATTGAAAGATCCAGCGAGATCTTCACGTCAAAATGCATGCGACGCTTCGAAGACCATGTTCAGAAGTCCGCGTCCCTTTACAAGCCTTAAGCTGCATCCCCTCTATCAAATGGAAGAATGCAAGCTCGCGTTTCTCACAAGTCCAGAGCCGTCTCTCACAAATTCAGAACCGCGTCTCTCACAATTTCAGAGCCGCGTTTCTGACAAGTTCAGAACCGCGTCTCTCACAAGTGCAAAGCTGCATACAGAGCTGTGTTTCTCTCAACAATCCAGAGCCGCATCCTCTCAACAACTCAGAGCCTCTTTTCTCTTAACAGATCAGAGTCGCGTCTCCTCTACAAGTCAGGGTTGCATCTTTCTTACAACTCAGTACTGTTTGAGTTTCCTCTCTATGACTCATAGCCGCGTCTCAACAAAGGACTAAGGACAGCGTTTCCAAAATAGTTAAGGGCCGCATCTATGAGAGTTGTGTCTCCCACGCAACAAAAAGTCCGTCTGATTCTCAAATGCAAAGAAAGAATAAAGACGAAACAAAAATTTGACAACTTTTATTATGATAAGAGTAATACAAATACTCTCTTATTTGACAAATAGAGTAAGTAATACAAACACTCTCTTATTTGACAAATGGAGTGTTAAAAAAAATGGGAAGATACAAAAGGGAAGAGGGCTAATCCTGCTCCGCTAAAGAATAGATCTGTTCCCGGAGGCGCTGTATCTCCTGCTGGTGTACCTTCTCAACTTCTGCCCAAGCTTGAACCCGCAACTTTTCCTTTGATAAGAGTCTCTTCATAGCCAGTTGCGCTTGAAGAGATTCCAACTTGGAAGAATGGGCAGTAAGATTTTCTTGGACCAGCTTCCTGGCAGCTTCCATTTCTTCAAGCCTTTCTCTGGTAGCAACAAGCTCCTGCTCGTTAACTTGAATCAAGGCCTGCGCCTTGGCAATAGCCGCCTGAGTAGTAGTAATGACTTGCTCTGCATTCTTAGTGACGACACTTTTATTCCCTAGAATCGTCGACCAATCTTTGGTAGCTGGCTTGGAAGTTATGAAGATGACAGGCCTCTTTAGTCATTTGCTCCTCCATCTCTTTCCTCTCATGTTCTTGAGCGGTAAGGAGCTTATTCAGCATCGACCGAGCCTCATCCATCGGGCTAGCCTTCTCCAGAGTCCTTAGTTCCCTCAGGCATATCCCTAGTTGTTCGACCAGCATCAGATACGCCCTAACTTGCTCCGAGCTTCCAGTGTGACAGATGTTCTCAATCTGATTTTCAAGAAGCATCTGGGCAAACACGAAGGAACTTCCCCCAGAAAGGACCAATTCGATGAGGGACTTCATGAAGGCGAAGAATTGTTGTACCATTTGATGCGCCAATTCTTCCATGATGTCCATGGTTAGAGATAGCCCTGCTGGTGCACTCCCTGTTCCCTTTTCTACGATGGTATGTGTAGTATCCACAGAGACATGAGACAATTCTCCAGGGGCAGAGACAAGGTCGGCGGCAGGTTCTGTCGATACTGAGATGGTGGCTGATACCTCAGGGATCATTATTGTGGTGGCCTCCAAGTAACAGGGGTAGCGACAGACTCAACAACACTGGGTTCACCGGTCGAAGTCTGAACTGCGTTGGCCTCTATGCTGATACGCGCCACGGGATCCTCCACTTGAGCTACCCCAGTGCTCTCTGCAACCATAATATCAATGTTAGTAATAACAATGAAAACGAGAGTATATGGTACACCTTTATTCTCTTACCAAGTTGAGGATCTGAAGACGTCAAGTCTTTGGACAAGCCACTTGGGGATGAGGGTTCCCCGGTCACAACGGTTACACCCTCAAGAAGCGTCTCGGTAGTAGGAACTTCAAGGCCCTCCGGTTGGGCCAGCTCCTGGATCATCTCCTCAATATGGGAGAAAGTCGTAGCCTCACTACCGATAGCCATTCCTGCAAAAGAAATTCAAATGAAATGTTAAAACATCTTCCCAACTTGATGGAGAGATAGTTAAGGAGGATAAAAGAAATATCCTCAATGGCGGCAACCTCTCACGACTGCGGAACCATCGCAGGGAAATACGCCTGCATCTCTTCCTCGAAGATATGCGAAAATTTGCTGGTATCAGGAAGAGCGGGTTCATCGTCGAAGTCAACTTCTTCGCCCGAATAATAGCCTTGCTCCTCAGACGACAAAGATGACACTTGGACCCAGGAAGGCTCAGTGATTGGGACTTTACCACTAAGAACCCTGGTAGTAGGGTTGAGCTCCACAACTCGGGAGGTAGGCATCAATATACGGGTAGACCCCAGTTGTTGCACCTCTGTCCCTCTCTCCTAAGCCAAAGAATTCCAGGCTGAGTTGAAACTCCTAGAATCTCAACTTCAACCCTTTCCATCACTTCTTCAGGCTGTTTAGCCCCTTCTGCCATGATGGATTGGCGTGTAGGCTCTCCCTCTGCCAGGATCACAGTACCCCTACTGCGCAAGCCTCGAGGATGAAGTGTTGGGATGCCTCCTCCTCCTCTTCTTCCTCTTGCTCCTTAGCGCCATGAGGGATTTTTTTCAGGCATCCGGGCTGAAACTTCAGCCTCAGATCCTTTTTTGGCCTTCTTCAGGCTGGGCTCGTCTTGGGAAGCAGAGGCTCGACGCTTTGACACAACGTGTCGAGCCCTCCGAATGGGGTGTTTCTCTACGGCTCCCACTAAGTCTCAGACATCGAAGCCACCCCCGTCCCGCTGGTCTCTCTTATTGTCTTTTTCGCTTTCCTCTCAGCCTCTTGGTATTCGCTCATCCCTCGCATGTGGCTCTTGGAACTTAACCTTATACGAGGCCTTAATACTCTTAATACAAGAGGTATTCATTCAAAAGCCAGGTACCCTGCTGGCAAGGAAATACCATGTACAAAAGTCGAGGCTTGTATAATAGTTAGGCGTCCTATGAGATAAGCTGAAGATGACCCTTGTCCCCCCAGCTACACTGAAATACCATGCCCGGATGCCTTCAAATAGGTTATCGCTGAAGCGAAGGCCAGTGTTGTGATTGCCGACATATAGTTGATCATAACCGAACTGTCTAGCAAAATGACTTGGCATGTAAGGCTCGATCGTACACAAATTACCTTGCTGAAAGACCAGATATCTGGGTCGGATGTTGATGAGCCACCAGAAGACTCCAGACGATAACCGCGTGAAATCATCCAGTCCTGCAAGGTCGGCAAACTTATCCCCATAGGACGCACCAGAGATATCAGGGAAACATCTGTCAAGCTGATAATTCGAGCTGCTCAGAATAGCTTTTCGAACACAATACATATAATAGTATGACCAGCTTGAATTCTCCAGCCTCTGTACAAAAGGGACGAAGCCTTCTGAGGGAGATACCGCTGTCATCAGTGACGGGCAGTGCATGATGTTCCAGGACATCAGGTATGTGTACGAAAGCTCAACTCTAGGATTAGGAGTCTTCACTTATGGCCTCCCCTCTGAGTCTACCATTTGCCTGCCCTGGGAGTCTACAATAGCCTCCACTTGGCACAGGCTTTTTGTCAACACTCGCAAATCACTCTGAATGCCTGCTACCATCACTGGAAGGAGAGAGATTGACTCCCATGTGCTAGTAGGACCGTCGGGTACACCACATCGACGATAATCACTTCATGTGACAGCGTGGGTACCACGCAACGCTTCAACCACAATATGGGGAAGCCCACCAGTACAGCTCGGTCAAATATTGGAATCCGGGCCTGATGGTGAAAACTTTCAAAAAGTGTATCAGGCTTGAAAGTATCCTTGTTGGACTCTGTCGTATACGAGCTTATGAAGGCACTGATCCTCTAAACAATTTCTTCATCAGTGCAAGGAGCCAGACTAGTCAATGGGCTAGACTTTTCATTTATGTCATGGAAAAGGTAGCTCGCCCAGGACATCTACTTAACGCCCCTGTTTCTCCAGACGGTCGTTTGCCCGCAGATATGAAAGTGGCATAACACTTCCCAGTAAGTCTCGTACACCTGAGGGTCTCCTTCTTCAATAGGTGAAGCTCCTCAGTAGTCGGGACATATTCTTCATATGGAGCATCTCCAATTACTAACCCTAAAACCTCATATAACTCATGGAGAGCGAGCCTCATCTCTCCAATCGGGATAAAGAATATGCCCGTCAAAGAATTGTAATGCTCCAAGACACCATAAAAGTAGTGGAAGCTCTACGAGAGGCCATACTGAACGACCCTAACAACATGGTATAATCCCACCTACTTCAGCAAGTCCCCGAGCTCTATAAGAACAAAGCCAACCATCCTGGCCCACCATGACTCGTCGGTAGAGTGGACCCACCCGGGCGGGCGAAAGTCAATGGGAAATTCACCCCTTACCTTCAAGAATTGATTGATAAAGGTGGTGGCCAACTGAGAGGTTTCTCCTATCGGATACTCGAGCCTGACCAATTCGGGATATAGCCCGAATACATCTTTCACATGGCCAGCAGGGTATGCTTCATTTGCACCAAATTTGCTGAAGGACACGCCAGAGATAGACTTAGAGAGGTCCCACTCCATTATACGGCGTAACGACGTGTGCTGCAAATATGCGAAGGGGTACATCCTCTCCATGTTGGGAAGGAAAACCTCCTATCCCCGATCTGGCGGAGCTATTTGTAGTCTCCATCATACAAGACCTTATCGTCCTCAGTGATGGCATCACCGAAAAAGAAATCGGGTTTTTTCAGTGCGATATGGGTGTCGGACTCGAACAGCCCATGGGTTATAATCTCTCAGAAGGTCAGCATATTAGGGTTGTGGACCCTTGATGCTCCCTTGATTTCAGAGCAAACACTGAGGGAGCCTCCTGAAGCACAAACGTAAGATTTGGATTAGTGCCACCAATGTGTCCAAAATGACACTTCTTGGAAAGAGAATTGGAGGAATATCACACTGCAAAAAGAACAACACACAGTCAGAAATCAAAAAAAATTTGACTAAGTGTTGAAGCTCAGACGCAAGATTAAGTCTAGATGCGGAGATCAACAAAACCCGCATGTAAACTCAAAGACGTAAGGCTCACATGAAGCCTGCGTTTTAAATTCCATAACTTAGAAAAATTTTTAAGTGTTGGACTCAGACGCGAGACTCAGTAAAGCCCGCGTCCAGCCTCAGAGATGGGAGGTTCACATGAAATTTGTGTTTGAACTCCCCCACTTAGGAAAATTCTCTAAGTGTAAGGATCAAAACGCAAGGCTCAATGAAGCCCGCGTTCAACAAGCAGATACGAACTCGAGCTGATGAATCAAAAGACATGGAGGTCATCAAACCCGCGTCTTGCCTACCAGTGCCAGAGCTGCATCTGAATATCAAACGCGGGCGTGAGCCTCGCGTTGGTCGTTCAGTTTAGAAAAGACTTAAGAGTTAAGATAACTCTTAAAGTCCCTTACGGACTCGAGCTAATGAAACGAAATACGCGGAGGTCATCTAACCCGCGTCTTGCCTACCAGTGCCAGAGCCGCATCTGAATATCAAACGCAAGCATGAGCCTCGCGTTGGCGGTTCAGTTCAAAAAAGACTTAAGAGTTAATATAACTCTTCAAGTCCCTTAATGGTGAAAACCAGTTCAAGTGTTTTTTTACCTGAAATAGGGGTTTCCTGTGTAGAAGAGCCGCCTATTTGAACCTCTGGAGCGACAGCGCTCACCGACGAAGCCACAGGTTTTATTTTTGGGGCCATTTCAACTGTGAGTTCTGTATAGAAGACGAGAGAAAGAAGAAAAAAGCTTGGAGCTTTTCTTAAGTTTTGAAAATCCTCGACACAGGGCTCAGCAGAAAAGAGTCTAATGATGACTCTTGAAAGACTGATGTCTTTTATAGACACTAATCCACCGAGATACGCGATATATATCTCGAGCCAATCTCCGCCTGACGTGTGGCAATGCGTCTCAGACGTGAGTCTCACGTGTTAAGAGAACGGCGTCTCTTCAAACTCCACCCGACACGTTGAAAGTACACCTAGAGGGGGGTGAATAGGTTTACGGCTAATCTATGAGCAATAATGCAGAAATTAAAACTTAATTATAACACACTTAGTGTAACTAAAGAGTGTAGCTGAATTCCTCGTGAAGGGCTCTGGACTAACTCCTCTTGATTCCTCTGAATAAGAGTTGAGGTGCTATATGAAGCTCTCTTGGTTAACACAAGTATGACACACACAATCAAATACAAGTATATATATGATATGGCAATATGATGCAATGCACAATGTAAGAGAGAGAGTTAGAGAAAGTGGATCAAACGCAAACACCGAGATTTGTTTCAAGATTCGAGCACACAGCTCTACGTCCCCGCCTTCACACAGAAGGATTTTCACTAACTCGACCACACAGGACTTCCCACACAGGGAACCTCCACTGAGGATTTTGGGCAATTACAATTGGGAGTACACGACTCCTCTCTCAACCAATACAACCTCTCACTAGAGACAAGGCACAAAGCCAAATAAAAATCAACCTCACAATAGAGAGATAGGCACTTAGCCAACAACCACAATCTCCTCTACACTTAGAGGGATTACAAACCAATCTCCACCTCTCACTAGAGGGAGCCAAACACCACTTTCACTATCACCTCACACTTGAGGGATAACAACTCAATCAGCTCTCACTAGAGGAATATCACAATGAATGGAAGGTTTACAACTTGGTGGTCTAACAACCACAAACAACTTCTTTTCCCACAAAACAAAGATCCTAATAGATAGGATAGTAGATAAGCTCAAGTGTGAGAAAACAAAGTGTTTGGAACAAATAAAAATGCTTGGGAAAAACTCCAAATAGATATAGAATTTTTAGACCAAAAACCAATTCCCAAAAGACTATATTTTCTTTGAATTTCCAACACTTTAAAAACAAATAAAGAATAAGAATTTTGAACCCAAAAACTTTTGCTGAAAAATACTTAAGGAGTATGAAAATTTTCTCTTTAAAAATCTTGTTAAAAACAGTCCATAGAACCCCAATTTATAGGCCAAGAGAAAACTAGCCGTTGGGTTCCAGTCAGCAGCCTGGACGGCTGTCGGTCGACCGGCCCGGTCGACCGCCAATGATCAGAAATCCGACCGTTGGAGCCTCGGTCGACCGGGCCGGTCGACCTTGGCCTGGAACAGAGAGCAGAGCTCTCTGCCGGTCGACCGACCCGGTCGATCGGGGCTTTCCAGAGAGCAGAGCTCTCTGGCGGTCGACCAGGTCGGTCGACCGGCCCTCCAGCCAGACTGGCGTGCACGTCCTAGCTCAGGCGACCGGTCCGGTCGACCGACTCCTAGCTCAGTCGACCGGTCCGGTCGACCGGCAGAAGCCAGAATAGGACTTTTAAGGATTAAAAAACCTTGATATTTTTCCTTTGATAAAATCCCATAAAATCTCTAAAAATCCATAAAATAAGTTCAGTATAATACTTTGATATATAAACATGTTTGAGTAAAAATCAAAACATATTACAAATATTTTGAACCATTTTTGTGACTTGAAAATTTTACCGAAAACTAAAAACTGTATTTTTCGAAACTTGAACTTTTCAAATGGAAGACCGTTTTCTCCAAAACTCATGTAAATACAAAAACATGATATTTAAACAACTTTGAAGCATATAGTATATGGATAGAATCCAATATACATGAAAAAAATTATATCTATGTTTTTGACATTAAATCCAAAAATAAGTTTTGTTTAAATACAAACCCCAAACACATGAATAGTGTATCAAAATAAGTTTTTCTAAGTATATGAAGCATAGATGTATATAAATCAAAATCTAATATACATTAAACCATGTAAACTTGTTTTGATTCTATCTATTCATGAAAACCAATATCGGTTAAACGAAAATCAAAACTAATAAACATGAAACTTAAAACAAGTGTGCGTGTTGTGAACTTGAGCATATCATACTATCTAATCTTTACAATGGATCTAAACTAAATCTTAACTAAACAAACCGAAGCCTTCTTGTAGAACGCCGTCTCCAAGTCAACTCGATCCAAAGCGTGATCCACCGAGCATGACTCCAACCGAGTGCTAGATATGAACTTGACGCTCGAGCTCTTGAATCACCATATGAAAGCTCCAAAACACCTTTGTTGAAGCTAATCATCTACTAATATCTTGATCAAATATCTGAAACTAAATATAACAAGATTATTAGTAAATTATAACTACATGAGTTAATCATCATCAAAACTAGAGTGGAAGGCCTCTGGGCCAACAATCTCCCCCTTTTTGATGATGACAAAACTCATGGAGTTAGATATGTATGGATTAAAGTTAAGCTTCAAGGAAGCTCCCCCTTAACTCATGCATAGCAATAAACTATAAAGATATGCAATGAATGTTTAACATGAACATACATAAACATGTATAAAATAATGAAATAAACATGCTCTTGATACCAAATTTTAAAATAAACATGTTCTTAAATAATTGCTTTTGATACCAATAAAAATTTCAATAAAAGCTCTTGATACCAACAAAATAAAACAACAAAATATGTTCTTGATACTAATATCCATGCTCTTGATACCAATATCAACAAAACATAAAACAAATGTTTTTGATATAAACTTATATATGCTAAAATGCTTTTTCCCCTTTTTGTAAAACACAAGATGCATAAACTCAAAACTGCATATGCATATATAAACTCAAAATCTTTCTCTCCCTTTTTGTCAATCATCAACAAAGGGGTACACACATAAAACAATAAAAGATATCAATTGAAAGATATATCAATTTAGTATGAAGGTATACAAGAAAACATCATGATACCAGATTATGATACCAATTAAAAAATATATCAATGTAGTGCAAAGGTATACATAGAAACATCATGAGACCAAATGATGATACCACTTGAAAATAAACAAAACATTTTGAAGATAATAAACAAAACTTTGATACAAATTGAAAGATATAAATATATAGGCAATCTTGATATCAAATAGAATACCTTAAAACTTGATATGATATTGTCGACATATATCGGAATCGTCCAATGTTTGAAACCATGGTTCATAGCATAGCAGGTTTTATTTTGGTATTAACTTCCTTTCAACAACCCTTGAGAAATATTTTTTTTTAAAATATTGGTAATCACAAAATGTCAGTACAGTGAATACAGAATATAGCACTAAAATATGTTTAATAAACCATTAACAAAATGTTGATGATCCTCGAAATAGTAGATCCTTATGTAGTCTGACACCGGGGCCACATGAGAAATTCCAAGTTATGGCAAATTCTTTCAGTCAATACAGGTTTGCTGTCATGTTGAGTCGATTTCTTCTCTTCCACCAACACCAGAGTTGATATCCTATAACCAATTGTTGATCATTCTCCATTTATTTCGAGTAGAACAATTGCCCGTAGTTATGCTATATATATGAACAAATTCAAATAAAGGTGTGGCGCAACTATTCTTGACAAACATTTTTTTTTTTTTTTTGTAACTACAGAAAGACAAATGGGAAATTTTAAGAAATTGCCTAAAAATATTGTATCCCAGTGAACTCACTAATCAAAATGCCTAGTGAGCCTCTATCAGAACCTCCTCCAAGATGGAGATTGGGAAAATATAAATTAAATTTAAACTAAGGTGAGATCTGAAAGATCTTGTCCTCATAAGCTATAAAAACGCCCAGAAAGCTTGAAGTTTGTCTCAGGATTGGCTCGATAGATACTCATTCAATGACTAAACGAGCCAAGTTTGAATGTAACTTTAGGCTCAATTAATAATTGAATGAACACGAGTGTAGGTAGCCTCACCTTGCAAGGCTCGATAAGAAGTTGGGAACCAAACCCTACAACTGCCGCACAAGTGAGAACTCCACCATTAAGCTATGTTCCCTAATGCTTTTATTGTTTATAAATACTAAAATATGTTATATATTTGGCAGACCTGGACATCTAGGCTAGAGAACCTAGACCTTCTGAGTTGGGCTTTGGGAAGTCTTCACTAGACAGCAAAGCACACCAGCAAACCAGACGTATAGGTTCCTATGCTAACAATCGGGTAAAATAGTTCATTTTTTAAGTTTTCTTTTTCCTCCTTGTTTTACTTTTGACTGACTCTCTCTCTCTTCTCTTTATTTGGGTATATTGAACTTGGCCAAGAATTAAACATGTTTTAACTTTTGAAAGTGAAGTTTTACTTATTTCCTTCCATATTTTGCCAGATAATGTTTGTCTTTACCCCATTTGCATTGTAACCATTAATTACTGACAAGGACATTTGGTGGAATATTTGTTCGATGGAAACATTTTCAAATTCTATGGATTGGCTTACTTCTTGCTCGACAAATTGCTTCATTCATTTCATGTAGTTTTAGATTTCACTTTAATTGATTGTTTCATTGCCTTCAAGATATAAACTGTGCTCATCTTTATATTCGTGACGGGTCCTCTTAAGTTTCATAAAGTGCGCCCCCCCCCCCCCCCCCCCCCCCCGGGGAATAAATTAATAAATAAAAGAGGCAGGTTAGTTTCAATGAGCCCCTTTGCAAATGTGGTCATAATAAATTGTTGAAGTTTAGCAAGTTTCACATCACAACCTACCAAAAGTTGTCTTAAAAAAATCAACAAGTACATGATGAATAATTATGGTTACTAGGAAAGTATTGAACAAATTAATAGATATGTTTACAAACCAAATTGACGACTAATTGCATCTTCATACAATAGATTTTAATTTTTTTTAGTATCGAATACCTCTTCTACATGGATGTGTTACAAATTAAAGGATACACCAAGCAAGTATCCCACATGCATGGATTAAGGAATCGGCCAATTCCGATACGAATCAGCCGAAAGTTGCCAGGCCCGAGATGAAATCGGGCTGGGAAAATCGGTTTCAGTGGTGACGACATGGAATCAGTTCAGAAGAAGCAGTATCGGGCAGAATCGACTAGTTCATGCCGAAATCGGAAGATCAAGGAGCGAGAGAGAGAAGACGAAGAAGAGTCAGCAAGCGAGAATCTGAAGAAGAGGTCGTTGAAGTCAGATTCGATTTCGGGTGGAAGCGAAAGGCGAGAGAGCAGGTCCGGTCGAAAGCAAGGGTGTCGAAGACTAGACCCGAAAAATGAGAGATTCGATGTCGAAGGTAGCCGTCGAGTCGGATTCGGGAGGCGAAGTCGGGTTCGAGTCAGATTCGAGAGATGAAGTCGAGTTCGGGTCGATTTCGAGATGCAGACCCGTGGTCGGGTCAGATTCAAAACCATCGGGTCGAATTCGAAAGGGAAGCGTTGTCGTGGCCGGGTTGAGGTCGAGATCGGTTGGAAACGGTGGAAGCAAGTCGGGTTGACATTGAGATGAAAAGCGTGGTCGTAGGCAAAGACGATTTTGATGGCTGTTTAGTCGATGGCGTGATGATGTTGATGGTGCGTGGAAGAAAGGACGAGAGGAGGAAGAAAATAAAGAAGGAAAAAGAAGAAATTGAATTAATATTAGATATGTTTATATCACTATAAGATAGGGGTGAGAATGGGTCAGGTCGGGCTGAAGTTGACCCAAACTGGAATGAGCGGGCTTTAGGCCAACCCGAACCTGAACTAGGCATGTATTGGCCTGCTCAAATACTATCCATTTTCATTTAGGCTAGCCCACAGATTTTTGGGCCAGCTCATTCACTGTTGTATAAAAAAAGAGCATAGAGAATAGAAAAAGTATACACTTAAATATTAAGGAAAAAATAAAATAAAAATAAAATCTCCCAACTTAGATCTTTTCCTGATATTAAGGGAAAAAATAAAAATAAAAATAATTAAAATTAGAGTTCTGTATGATCAACAAAATGATAAGAAATAGAAATTTGGGTAAAAAGAGACACTTGCATCTGACAAAATCGAATTTTTATTGCTTTGATTGGAGGGAAGCACCACATGGTCCGAATTGATTCTACCGACTGGAACAGTGGATGGAAAAAATTGAAGCTTTTCGAGCCAATGATCACAACTTTCTCCATAAAGAGGATCAGGAGGAGGAGATGATGCCAAAGGTTACAACTTTCATCACGAAGAGGATCAGAGTGGGGGAGATCGGCATGTAGAAGCGAAAAAATCGTGTTTTGAACAGAGATTCATGGTGAACAAGGACGATGGAGAAGAAGAGAGAATGCGGAAGAAAAATGAGGTGACTTTTGGCTGCGTCGTCTTGATTTCGAACTGACTGGTCGCTACATTTTGGTGGGGGGGAGAGAGAGAGAGAGAGAGAGAGAGAGAGAGAGAGAGATTTGGTTAAGAGAACAGGTTTCGGGTTCGGGTTGTCAATTGGTCGGGTTTCAGGCTGCTTGGGTGGGTCGTGGGCGGACTGTGGGTAGCGCTCATATTTGACCCGATAATATTTTAGGTCAAATGGGCATGATGCCCAATTGAGCATATGGGTCATCTGGGTGGGGTTCCAAGCCTCCAGCCTGGATCTTTTAGGCCTGCCCGATTGGGCCGCGGGCTAGCCCTCCATTTCTCATCCCTACTAGAAGGATCTCTAACACTTTGCACATAACCTCGTTCTTTAATGCTAAATTAATATTAGTTAGTTTATACTTCTAAATAGCAAAAGTACACCATTTCAAATTATATACTTTCATATTATCCCATCAAAAATAGAATTTTTTTAAAAATAAAGTTCAAGAATTTGTTACAAAATCATTTTCATGAATATAATTAACTAATAAATACTAGAAAATGTTAAAAAAAACAATTTTATTATAATGTATTGTAATGTATTTGCACCGACCGTTTTGTATTGTAATGTTTTTTTCCAAATGTGATTCAAATTCAATTGATTATTCTAAAAGAATATGTCAAATGCTTCTAATTATAAATAAATTTTTTTACCAATTTATTTATTTTCACCAAAATTGGTGATATTCTAAAAGAATATAAACAAAATGATTCGACCGATTCCGATACTAATAACTGTCAACCGACACTGTTCTAAAAATCGGATTAATCGGCCAATTAATCGGCCGATTAATCCTATTCAGTGGCAGTTCGCTTAATATTACATTAATCGCTCTGATTATGCGCTCGAGCGATTAATCGAGTCCAAAACAATTAATACCCGATTAATGCCCAATTAATTCGATTAATCCCCGATTAATCATTTAGTTATTTCATACTTTTTTTATTTAAAAAATTTATCACTTTGTGTGTGTTGGATCGCTAAGCAGTTTATATTGTAATGTTGATGATTTGATAATGATCTTTTATTAAATAATAGATGAACTGTTATTTATTAAATAGTAGATAAATTATGATATTTTATTATTGTATATTTTGCATAAGGTGATACTTAATTTTATTATATTTTATTATTTTTTAAATTAACTTATTTAGCAATCTTTCTCCATCATTCTTTAAAGCTCATTATTTTGATTGATAAACTGACTAATTTTTTTATTTATCTTATTTTGCAAGTAAGTTCTTTAATTTATATTTATGTTACAAAATTTGAAATCTTAGATTACTAATGTGAAGAGATAAGTCCTTTTACTTCTTCTTTTTTACTATTTATTCATATTGTCTTGTTCATCATATCATGGTTTATAATTTCACATTTAGATATTGTCTTGTATAATATTTAGGTATTTTTAATAATTATTGTATATTTCATATGTAGTTGTGAATAAATATAATTAAATATATTAAAATTTTCAAAAACGATTAATTCCCGATTAATCATTATTCAGTGTTGGACCACACGAATAATGAAACCGATTTTTAGAACACTGTCAGCCGATACCGATTCTGACATTTTGAACGTTGCCCACATGTATCACTAAGTTTGAAGCATCCAGCTATTCTACATAGTTATGGCTTCCTCTTTTCCTTGCTTTCTCTTCTCCACACACTTGTCTCCCTCTTTTAGCTTTCTCTTGGGAGTACTCATTAACACTGCCGGTTCTCTTGTGACATAATCATTTTTGTTTTGTGCAGGTTCCGCTGTTTTTTGTTCAGTATTAGGATGAAACAAAAGCGAGACTATAATAGTTTCAGGGAAACTATAATAATTTCACCAAAACTTATGTTAGATGAAGCACAAAACACACCCAAACCTGAGAAATAGCCCTTTGTTTCAGATCTCCAAGGCCAAAATCCAATCTGATACAGGTTATACATATCAGTATCACCTGGTTTGTCAATCCTTCCTACTTTTCTCATTTTCAGTCTTCTTTTCTCTTTCACTAGCAAAACAAAGGAAAGAAACTTGTTGTTTCTGAGTTTCTCGTTGGCATCAAACACACCCAATGAGCTAATAAAACGTTTAGACCACATTCTCATGATAGTCATAAGTCCTAGTTGCTTGCTTGTCCCTCACAAGTTTTCTCAAAGAAGTTCAGGGAAAATCTATAAATACACATAATCAAAGACATAATATTACGAGTTTCAGAGGTCAAGAAGGATCTCTAACCTCAAGTAAGGGCCAAATAGACCACAGCATACACAAGATACCGCTGTTTACCACTATCAAGCCAAGCAAACACCGAACTCTGCCAGAAGCACACAAACAAGCCTTAATAACCCCAACTCACAGAGAATCAATAGGAAACACACAAAAAAAAAAAAAAAAAAAAAAAAACTTTTCTCACCATCCAGTTGAAGTAAGGAATGAAGCTGATGATCCCCATCACAGCAAACCTCGCGTCCGTAGAATCCAAAGCTCCACCGCTGCCGCCAGCATCCTCACCATCACCATCACCATCATCAGGATCTCAGTACGAAACTGGAGAGACGAGCGAAGTTAGAATACACGCGCCAATCGCCGCAGCAAAAGGGGCGTCTTGAACAAGCTCAGCTCTACAAATGCCTCTTCCTCTCCTACTACTAATCAATTCCTGTAACAAAAAATAAAAAAACACAACGGTTTATTGATTCGAATTATGAGAAAAAATTAATAATAACATTAAAATTAAAATTAGGGCTTTGCGGGTGTGATGACCTGGAATCCAATCTTCTTCTTCTTCAGCTTCTTCCAATTCTTGGTGCTCTGTGGTTGTTGTAAAGGTCGAGATGGGAGAAAGAGTGAAGAGGAATTGAGAGATGGAGAGATGGAGACCATCGTCATCATCGAAATCCCAAAACTTAACGAATAATAACAGGAGAAGTCTGCAGCATTAGCAGTGCAGTGTCAATGGTGGTGGCTGTCTATGGAATTATTTTGAAACACGGCGAGTTATTTGAGTTTGCGTTATTTATTAAAAAAGAAAAAGAAAAAAGAAAAAAAAAACACAACAAACAAGAAGGCCTGTTATTGAATTCAAGCAGCCCATACCCGGAGCAGGAACAAATCCAGCTGCACAACTGGACAGGGCCGAGAAGACTCAACCCACTTTCGGCCACCTTGCCCTCAGCCAGGCCCGGCCCGGCCCAGATTTGGCAGACACTTTACAAAAACCAGCATCAAAGTCAAACATCGACAAACTTATTTTCATAAATCTCAAATTTTCACCACACATTTACATTTCTCACTTCCCAATTCTCACTTCCCATTTTCATCTCACTTCCATAAATCCGATCACGCTGGTATCTGTTTGACATAGAAATTGGAGCATGGAAAACTGACTGGGGTCAGATTTGAACCCAGAAAATAAATGGACAGTTGTAGCCTTCGGAATTTAGGTTTAAAAAAAAAAAAAAAATCCCTCATCTCTATGTTTGTTTCCCACAAGAAATATGACACGAAATTTAAAAAAAAAAAAACTTATCCCAGAAAATGCAAATAAAGGCCCACTTGAATTAAAAAACCCCATCCGCAAAAAATTCAACTCTTATAACATGCGTGTGATACTCACATATATAACATATTATAATAGAGTCAATACAAGTGTCAATGTGAAATGAACGCTTTTATTATATGTGTGTGTGACTCACACACATGAACCAAATCCCGTTGAGACGGGAAATCGGACACCAACAATTGCTGACATGGATTCTCTTCAGAGACCATTTCTTGCAGCAAACAAACACAAATAAGCCAACAAACACAAATTTGATAGAAAATGACATGGGGTCCACAAATTCAGGCCATTTTACCACTTTTCTTATCAATTTCTTCACAAACAAGCACGCCCAAGAACTTATTTTAGTCGTTTATCTGAAAAAACATGAATAAACAATAATACTTGAGAGCTTAAATGACTTTTACAACTGCATAATTTTGCTTCAAAAATGTTTGACCAAACATTAGGGTGTATGGTTTGTGCATTGGAGCCGCAAGTTGCTCTGCCTACGTAAAAGCAAAACAAAATATGCGAATTGACGTACAATTTGATTGTTTTCAAGGGGACTTCACTCCAAAGATGCTTGCACTTCTCTCCCATTTTTGTTCTTAATTGTATGTATTCTTCTCGGGTGGCATTAATAACATGCGATTCCTATACAATCTGTAGAAATTTCTGTGTTGTACTTAGAAATAATGAGAACACATAAGCTTACGTGTGATTTTGGTCTGAAAAGCCCTGACGGCCTTGATCACATCAGTATTTTCATGAGTTTGTGTTTGATTATCATTAAAAAAAAAAAAAAAAAAAAACAATGCTTACAATTATTTCTATGTGGCCTTCAAAAAGTTTCTTTCGCTCAAAAAATCACTGAAAAAGTTATTGTCGCTACAATAGCTCTCCAGGGATTCCAAACTGATTTAACACGTGCTCAATTCTCACATTTTTCAGAGAACTACCAAACAATCCCTAAGTGAAAGTATATCGAGCATATCTGAACTGGCTTTCATACATGTCCACTCAACCTTGACACTACAGAACAGTAAGCAAGAATGAGACGTCAACGGTCATGATTTACGATTGATCAGATTATCAAAAGTTATATTCTCTAGTTGCACTTGCATCACCTCAATAAGGTTTGACAAATTACCTACGTCCATTAAATTATAATGAAGACATATATGTGCACACTCGACTTTAGCTCAAAGAGTCTGCTAGCCGAGTGGGAGGTGATACGTCTAAACGTGGAAATGAGGTAATATATCTTCACTACATATACGAGAATAACGTACACCTTCGAAGCTATTCCACCATAACACGTGCACATATCAGGTGTGCTAGTGACCACAGTTAAGGTAGGCAAATGAGTCTCTATATTGCTAGATCTAAACACAAAAAGAAGAAATACAAATTTAATATAACATATCTTCTAAACATAGAACTAAGGCAACTACACTCTAGAAAACTGCAACAAAATTTGCCAACTTATAACATAACTACAGCTTTGAGAAAACTCCAAAAAGAAGGCCTTCTTCAATCTCTAGTGTCCCATCACCGTCTGAATGTTAAATAGCAATGCATAACAAGAAGCTAGTGGAGGGTCGGTATACACACAGTACTGTAATTAATATGGCAACATATCTACTAACTGGGGGCCTGGGGCTCATAAAGAGTAATTATCATTTTGTGTGAAACAAAACAGAAATGAATAGAATCACAAATATGTCAAGCTAGCTAAAATATGTTTAAGCTTTAATTTCGAACATGATTACGAGACAGGAGAAACCAAACTTGCAGACTGCTGAGATGCTCGCAACTTATACCAACCAACAATTTCAATCTGGTACACTGATATTTAAATTACATTCTACAAGAACAATACACAACATACATTGATTTTCACAGAAAAAAGGCGACTGTCAAAAAGTAATCGCCTACTCGATACCCATATCGGACCAGCTCCTTCGGAAAGGGTTGACGTCCACTGCCATCGAGCAGGGATAGACACTCTGTCAGCAGCCTTGAGAATTATGCACACGCCAGGAGGGGCATCCGCAGTGGCTGTGGTACTTGGATTCTTTTCCATTGTCTTGAAGCCAAGAGAATCGGGATACCTTGCACGCACGCCTGAAGATCCTATCGACAACTGGAGAAGAGGAGTACCGCCACATCTAGATGGCAAAAGCAATTTCATTGTTTTGTGAACCCTCTGGAAACTTTTGCAAAATTCTCCAATAGTTTCAGATCAGAGCTCCTCTATTTCTTCTTGTCGGTAAACTGAATTGAGCTGTTCTTGTAACTGCAAATGAAGGAAAAGGAACAAAAGCGGCAGTGAATTGAATTACCTATGCTCTCGAATAAGGATCTTTTATGAAGTCATTAAAGCTTACAAATTGAACCTTACAATATCATTGGCATAGTAATTAACCAAAAAAAAGGATGGGAAAATTCCGTGAGATAATCCACGTAGTTTAAACATGAAATATAGAGCATCTAGACTAACAGTCCAAGCAAACATTTGGCTATGAGAATACTGCAATACATAACTAAGGTCAATTTTTCAAGCCCAAATCCTAACACTCCTCCATATTCCTTTTTCATTCTCTTTGTTTCATATTTTCCCAAGCCCAAACTTGAGCCCAGACCTTGTTAAGCAATCTTCCTTTTTCCAATTTTCATTCCTAGTTAATTATGAAACAGGTAGCCCTAGCTTAAAACCCAAACCCTATATAATCCAACCCATTATCTCTAAACCCATTTTCAAATCCCCAAACCCATTAACCCAATAAGCCCAAAGCTACAACCCCATTCAATCCTACTATAATCCTAACCATATCACAACTAACTCTAAATCGTAACTAATCTTACATCCAATCTAATCCTAATCCCAACCCCAACCAATCATCTCTCCTCTCCTCTCCCCTACACAGCCGAATACCCCCTCATGCTGCCGCCCAACCTCCAAGCAAGCCAACCATGCATCATCACCCACGGCAACTCCATGGCTCACGCACGCAGTCCATCCACCCCATAGTGGCTCCTTTTCTCCTTGGTCGTGCTCGATCTCCACCTCCGCCGCCCGCCGTGTGCACCTGCTCCGCCGAACTCCTCCCCAACATGGCGTGCACCCACACCTCCTCCATGCTCACGCAACACCCGGCCGCCTCCACCCTGCTTTTTTTTGCAGCGCACCCGTGGAGCCCCAAGGCCGAGCTATACTCCTCCTTGCCATCGGGATCCACCGGAGCTTCGCCTTGCCACCCGTGTTCTCCTCTGTGACCATGCAACTCCTGCGTGAGTGTTCTCCTTCACTTTTTTTTTCTATTCTCTCATTCTGTGTGTGTGTGTGTGTGTGTGTGTTAATCTGTTTATGTGAATGGGTGTACTGTTAGTGTGTTTGTATTAATTTTTCTTCTCATTTTGTAATATGTGTGGGTTGTGATTAATTGTGTGTAGCATGTATGCGTATGAATGCGTGAGTGTTGTTCAAGTGCATGTGAGAGAATATGCTTGCCCCTCTTTATTAATTATGGGTGTGCTATTTTTCCCCATGGCCGTGCTTAACATCCAAGCCTAGGCCGCATCAAGCTCCATCATCTCCTCCGTCGGCGAGCGCGAGCACCTCGGAACCACTCCACGACATCCTGATCTTCTCCGCGGGCACTCCGGTGAGCTGTCGACATCATCCACGGCCTCCTTCTCCGCCGCGGTCCGCAACCATGACCGGAATTCTCTCTCTCTCTTCCAGATACTCTCTGTCTCCCTCTCTGTTGGATATGTTTTAACGTAGGTGCTTATTAATTTCATGCATGGATATGCGTGTGATATATATATATATATATATATATATATATATATATATATATATATATATATATATATCAGAAAAATGTATATCAGCCGACAGCTGAGTATCTCAGTCGGCGGTGACGTGGCGTAATATGGACCACAGAACCGGGTTATTTTTATAGTGTCCCCGCTTTTAGAAATAAATAAAATTACTAAAAGACCCTACTGGGTAATCTTTCATACCCGGCAACCCCATCTCGATGTCGGCCCCGCCTACTTTTCTCTCTCAATTGAATATGAATTAGGTCTCTTCAAGTGCAACTTCATTAAATAACGAAACAAATTTGAATGTTTCTTTATTAATTTTTTTTACACGCAGATATTATGATTTTCAGGAATGCGACTAAGCTCGTAGTAGTCAATAAAATAATTTCTCAATTATTTTAAAAGTGACCTTAGTCGCAGTCTACAAATTATATTAGGATTGTATCATGTGAAACTCATAGACATTTCATTTTTTGTGCTTAATTGATATACAAATAAATTCATTTTTTTAGAAATTTATGATATGATCTGTATGTATTTTACTGACTGCGACCATAATCGCAGTTTATTTATTCGCATGCCACGTATAAACGATCAAAATAATTTTACATGTGGCATGCGAATAAGGACTGCGACTATGGTCGCAGTGCTTAACGATAACATGTTGTAGATGAGTTTTTTGTAGGTTAAATGTAAAAACGGTAAATAAAGATTGCAACTATAGTCGCAGTTTACTTATAATTTTATATATTTGTTCTTCACTGTGGTTGTTGTCTCTTTCTAACGCTGAGAAGAACTTTGTATTTGTATTACACACTGCGATCGTAGTCGCAGTTTTTTAATTTATGATATAAAATGAAATATACTGATTTGAAAGGATTGCGATCATGATCGCAATATCATCTGTTTATATAGTTAACTTTGGACTGCGACTATGATCACAGTTTTTAACTTGATTGAATGTACAACGATCAAACTGTTTTGTTAAGACTGTGACCATGGTCGCAGTTTCATGTATCAATATAGTTAATTATAGACTGCGATCATAATCGCAAATTTTGTACTTGAGAGTAATTACTATCTGAGTACTATGACCATGGTCGCAATTGAGATGTGAAACTAATAACTTTTTATTTATAATCACAGAGCACGACTATAATTAACTTCTTAATAAAAATTTATATTTTTCTGTAGTAAATGATTAAATTTCTTATCGTATGATAACAATATATGAGAGCAATATATTAGGTCCGTGACCATGGCAGTAGTATTAATAAAATCACTCAGAAGTTCTGTGATTACCGCGATGCATGAAAGAAACATACTTTACATGCATTTTAAAAATATGGAAGCTCATTTTTCATATTTTTAAATAGAAGTAAATTTTATTTATAACATAATATGGTCAGAAAGAGACCTTACAAATTTTTTTTAAAAGCTCTTAAAAGAGGAGCAGAAAATCCTAGTCCTCGTCGTCATCACCATCATAAGTAGATTCGTCGTCTTCATTATTTCTTTCATCTTCTCCCTCATCGACCAGCTCGCTCTCCTCTTCGCTTTCTTTCTTTTTTGAGGGTACTTTGGTTCGTTGATAAACTCTCAGAATGTATCGTCTGCATTAAGCTCTTCTTCTGATCCGTGTTAAGAAGAACCTTCAGAAGATATACTCAAAGAAAGCGCGCCTTCAGCATCAGAGGACATGCCTTCATCAATCATGTCTTTGTAAAGTGGCAGAGGAATAAGTTCCTCCTCACTAGGCCCCATGAAAACTTCATCATCCTCATGAAGAGGAAGATCAGATAAACCATTATTTGATGTAGTGTGATAGTCAAAAGAAGTGAAGTTCAGACTGCTATCAGATTCACTAGAATCCTCTGAAGAAAGAGAACCGGTGGGAGAATAATTGAAGTTAAAATTTGAGTGTTAAAAGAAAGTAGATGGGGAAGACATGATTCAAGAATGAATTATTTCAGGAAGGTTGAAAATCAAATTAAAAAAGAAGAGGCACAAATATTTTTTAGATATGATATCTTTAAAATATATTAGTTTCAGGCACTATAAAAACGCTAATACTGTGAAATGAAGTGAATAGTAATAATAAGTGTTATATGTGACGGTTGAGTATTCGAAGTGATAAAAAAATTAAATATTTAATTGAAGCAGTTGTAGCGGAAAAATCCAAAAAGTTCTTTTTTCTAGAGGTTTATGATGTGAACTACAAATTAGCTTTTTATAGAATATTTTTCCTATATATTTAGATTTCGTATGGTGCACATCTTTCCTTTATTGAGATTAATTTTAGTGCGCCTCTTTTTTTGAGACTGTTGCTATATCACGATAGATAGGATATTAATTATTTCAATTAAGTCAGAGTAATTAATATAGTATTTTATAAGATGTGATATACGTGGACTGCTATCACAGTCTCAAGGCTAATCTACTTTGTTAAATCTGATTATTGCTAGGACTGTGACTTTAGTTGCATTTTATAAACGATCAAAATTCTGTTACATATGGCATCGGATAAGGACCGCGATCATGATCGCAGTGCTTAACGATAGCATGTTTCGTCTGTCATTTCTATGCGAATAAGGAATGCGACTACGGTCAGTCATGATATAAGATTGGAAGTTATTATATTAGGACTGCGACTTTGGTCGCACTTCTAAAAAGTCTGCGATTAGGGTCGCACTCGTAATATAAAATTGAAAGTTTTGTTATATTATGACTGCTATTATGGTCGCATTACTAATATATTTTTGATTATATTTTTCAATGTATGTCTACTGCGACCTTGGTCGGATTTATAATATACATTGAGAATAAAATATTTTTTAATACCAAGACCGACCATAGTCGCAGTTCATTAAAAATTGCATAAAATATTATCCAAACAATCTGCAGATATTGTGGCAGCTACGAGATTTATAAAATTCTCGGATTTATAAAATCTACAAAACAAATCATTTACCATTGTATTTCATTATTTTTTTACACTGTACATTTGTAATACAAAAACATATACGACTGTCCCACATCAAATTTCATTTTTCTATTCATTTCAGTTTCTTTTATTAAATCTATATGAATTGAAAATAATGCGAAAATAAAAAATAAAAAAACTATATATTACAACCAATTTTTTAGGTTGTAATATATAGTTTCGATGTAGATGAATTAGGAAATTTATAACTGCAGATAAATTTAACAGAAATTTCTCTGTAAATTACAAATATTTTCGGTAAAAATTTATTTTGGATGAGTTTTTGCTAGGTTAAAAGTAAAAATGGAGGGTATTTTGATCAACTTGATTGACGGTTCTTTAGGCAGAGTTTTTAGGTTTTTTAGCGCCTACACTCTGCCATCGATATGTGGCATAGACTGAGCCACGTCACCGCCGACTGAGGAACTCTCTCAGCTGGCGGCTGAGGTACAGAAACCCATATATATATATATATATATATATATATATATATATATATATATATATTTTGAGTGTGGGTATTATGTTGTGCGTGTGTAGTGTTGTGTAAATAAATATGAGTGTTGTGTAAATAATGTGTGTTTGTGTGTGATATAATGTGTGCGAGTGGGTGATTGTGCATAATGTACAAGTGTGCTGTAAACGATGTGCCTTGGCATGTGTTTTAATTGACAATGTGGTGTGCGTTTAACTATGTGTAGGGTGCTTGTGTGCGTTGGTATATTAGTGTGTGTTAATAGATACTTATATGTAAGTGTATAATTGTGTTTATACTATGTGTATGCATGCATGCAAGTGTGTGCTGTGTGTGTAAAGTTGAATGGTGTGCAAGTGTAGTGCATGCGGATGTATGTATATTTTATGTATTGATTTGTGTATGTGTGAAAAAAATGTATATGTTTGTGTGGTCTATTTGTGTATGTATGGTTGCGTGCTTCAGCGTTGCAGCACCCGGACTCGTTCGTGCGATCCGGACTCGGTAACATGAGACCCAGACTTGATCCGAATTCGTGCTCGTTGTGGACCAGATACACTGGCGATTCGAACACCGATCCATGAGATGATCCGGAGATCCGTATCGGTTCGAGCAGTGAAGACCAGATGACGATTCAGACACGAAACTGCATCATTTCATGTGAGTGTTCTTTGTTTACTTATTGAGTTTTCGGTATTATTTCACGTGAGTGTTTGTTACTACTCTCTTTTTTAATAAATTCTGTTTTATATCTAATTATTGTTCTTGATGATTCACACCCGTTAACTGCTGTTCACGTTCACATATAACATACACAAAATATTGCCTTGTGAATGTTTTTATATCTCTTTAAATAAATTTTGTATATTATTCTTGATCCTAGACATCATGACACCACTTGAGTAACTTGACTGATTATACTTGACATCCACCTGATAACTATATTGTTCATGTTACCATAACTGCTGGGAAAATATTGTTACATGATAACAACACTCTCCTGTTATACTTGCTACATGTCCTGTTATACTAATATCCTGTTCACTGACATTATATATTATGTTATACTGGTATCCTGATTACACATGTTGACGTTGTTACCGTGATTATCACCGAGTTATCCCAGTGATCTAGGTAACTTGTACATGAAATAATCTTGATAATCTAAATAACATGATCATTAAAAAACTTACACTGGAATTGAGAAAATTGATGAATAAGTCGACGTCTGTATTTTGGATGGACCTTTGATATAGGTTGCGCAGCCGAAAGAGGATTCCACTCCAGGGTTCCCGTAGGGAGACTGACACCCTAGCCCTATTCTTGTTCCTGTTATACATGTTACCTGACTACCTTGCGGTAGGGCCTGATTCAGCGCTAGGAGTATGGGCCGTGGTCCCGGGTATGCACGGGACCCGCTTAAAACACAGACAATGTCTCCAACCGATCAGTTTCAATAACATAGGACCATGATTAACACGTGTAATAGGAGTAGTACGGGATGCGTCTATTATAGGTGGCAATTGGTATTCGCAACATAATAATAATAAACTGTTCTTAATGTACTATGAATGATTGTAAACACCTGATACATGCATGATATTATAGACATTTGATTATACTCATGACCTAATGTACACCTGACTATAGCACTGACTGACTTATTTAGTGTTCATTTATGTCTTATATGTTATTTCTGTTTTATTCCAGTATATAATTTCATCATCTGCTTACACATTACATACACGTGCACCTTCCCTTTTATTCTTACACATTCACTAGGAGTTCTGACTCCCTGGATTTGCATATCCAGATCCGTGGCTATTTATTACTGATCAAGTATTTGGAGAGGATCGCATTCATCTTGAGTTCCCTTACTCGATCATCTTTTCTCGGTATTTTCTGTCTCTTTTTATTCCACCGCTTTCATGACTCTGTGCATTGGATTCAATATTTGTTCTATTCCTTTGTTCATCTGCTATCATTGTGTTAGATATTTATATGTAATATTGCAGTGATATTAATCGTAGTCGTAGTAGATTTTTATAACTTGTTCAGGTTACTTTAAGCTTAGCGTATATATGTGAGGTATTCTCCTCGCGTACATATGTCGCCGACTCTCGTTGCGACTCCGTTTTCATGTATTTTGGGAAGCGGGACGTGACAGAATCACTAGTATCATGAAAATGGGCATCAACAATTAATGGTGTACCAGACTCGACTATCGTATCCACTACTTCACTAGTACCCTCATAGGAAGCATGACCCTCATCAAGAATCGGTGTGTCAAAACTAACTGATATATCTTCAATTGTACTAGTAGTTTTAGAAGGAACGTGAACATCCTCAACAACTTTCGACTCATCAACATCTCCACTAGATACAATACTAACATGTTGACTCTTCGAGGGATACTAATAATCATAGTGCCCATATCCCTTACACTTAAAACATCGGGTCTTAGTATTGACTAACTTTTTGAAAGTCAAGTCTATTTTTAAGGCAACACCAAAAGCCTCTTCAACGGTGTCCAAATTATAGAAATCACTGATCATAGCACGCCTTATTTTGGACCTTAAACTCCAATCAAACTGAGTTACAATATGTGAATGGTGCTCTCACATCACAATGAAGGGTTAAATCTTAAATTTGGTAATGTAATCTTGAATTGACATTTCACCCTGACGGAAATTGTGTAACTAGTTTACGAGACGATTCTTATAATATTTAGAAAGGTACTTTTCCTTAAACTTTTCTTTCATTTCTTCCCAAGATTCTATAACAACCCTACGTCTTATGCAATCTCTCACTATCAAATCCCAGTAAATTCTAGCTGACCTTATAAATTTTCTTCTAACAAATAGGACTCTAGCCACTTTAAGAAACCCATACCAATCAAAGTAGCATTCCATATTAGCTAACCAATCACTAAAAATACTAGAGTCACAATAACTATCAAATTTAGGATCTTCTAGTTTAAATTTATCCGCTATTTTTTCTTTCCTAGTACGCCAATCATAGGCACAACAGCTCTCATAGTTACCTCTAGAACAAGCCCTATATTGATAACTCATGTAAATATGCACCAATCTAAACATAAATGCAAGATCACATAAATAGACAGATGCAATGGAGACTCTTAGGCAATCAAAATCATATGCATGCACTAAATGATGACACTAAAATTTCCTAGAGGTTCAAGTTTTAAATGCAACAAATTCAATCCTACAAGTGATGAGAATAACAAACAATGATGCAATCACTAAATAGAAGCCAAATCACAAATACCATTAGCAAATTGTTGCAGTCCACTAGTATTGCAAGTAATAGGCAATCGACAATACAAATCGAGTTACAATGCACCTGAAGGGATGAGTCGTTCACGCCCTAACACAAATTTCTCCAAGAATCCTCGGAGAAATACCTACACTTGAAGCTGAGATCACCAACGAAAATCCTGGACAACAGTAATAGGGTCTGGAAGATGGTTGCCTTGAGAACAGCGCAAATAGGGCCTGAGTAAGCTAATATCACACTACTGGTCTGCAACTGAAACAATACTAGCACCAAACAGTGGCTTGTGGAAGTCAGATCTGCAGTCTGAATGCTGCGAAAATCTTCCCAGTATCTCCGGGACTCAGCTGCAGATCCAACACTTCAGACAGAACTCGAATCAAACTCCGAACCGGCCTGAAACGGGCTCTGAATCAAAATTATGTTGTTGTAGGAACATTGCGACTCAGATCGAAGCCAATGACATCAACATGGCTCGGCTGACGTCAGCGGTGGCTCGGAGTCGGCTTAGCGGCTCGTGTCGGCTCGGGTTGAGCCGATGATGTCAACTTTCACGCCGCTGACATCAACTTCGGCTCGCTGCTTGGTTAAGCAGGTCGGGTCCAGGTCAGGTTCGATTGGACTGAAGTGGACCCGACCTGATAACGAGTTTCAACTTAAACCCGAGTTGATTCAGTCAGATTAAATTGAATGTGGGTTTGATATCTCAAATCCACAACCCACTTAGCCTTTCTTCTTCCTCTCGCTCGACAATTAGGGCACGCGAGGACTGGCAGTGGTCGACGAGGATCGGTCAGCGAAGTGGCGAGGCAAGGCGGCGAACTCGATGGGTTATCGATGATGCTTTGCTGGTTGTCGCGTCAAAGCGAAGGCAATGATGAGATCTTCTAGTTTTTTTAATGATGGCAATGGTGATTTGATGCAGTGATGATGGCGAGGGTGTCGACGAGGAGTTCTGATGGAGGTGGAGGGGAAGATCTGACAACGGCGAGTGACTGGCGGCATCGGCGATGGTTAGATCTCGTCGGCATCATTTGAAGTCAGTGATGCTATCTCTAACAGGCAGTGACGTCGAGGAAGAAGTGAAGATGAGGAAGAAGTGAAGACGAGGCGGTGTTGCCGGGGCTTTGGCGAAGTCAAGGCACGTTGTGGAGGCGTCGGCGAGGTGGAAAGATGGCGAGCCTTGGAAAGGGTAGGCGGTGCAGGCAACATTGCAGGAGGGGGAGGCAAGGCATAGGGAGGGCGCGTGAGGAGGTCGGTGTTTGCAGTTGTTAGCATCGATTGAAAGAGCGACGTGGGGAGATGAGAAGACGATAAGGGTGACGTCACCGACGATCTCATCGTTGTGTTGGGAAGTCGTCGACGGCACTGGATGGAGAAGGTGGCAGGGCTGTGCGGCCTGAAGGCAGCATGGAAACCCTATATGGGTTTGTTGGGGAAGAAGATGAGCGGTCTTTCTTTTTTTAAATTTTCCACTTTTTTATTCCGAACTAGGGTTTCAAATATTTTTTTCGCAAACTAGAGAAGAGAAAAGGGAAGAGAATGATTTAGGGTTTTGTAGAGAAAGAGGCTAGTTTTTTTGGTGCAGGGGGAGAGATTTTTTTTTGTGGAGGAAGAAACGATCAGGGCAAAATACCAATTTGATGTGGGATGGAAGGAGATTTTAGAATTTGTGGTGGTGATTTGGTGGATTTGAAGAAGAACAGGGATTTAGGGAAGAACAAAATGTTAGGAATTGTGACTGGAATACGTTGTGAAAGTAGATGAAACTTCGGAGATCAAAGAACGGACATGCACAAGGAGTTGTGCACATTATCAGTCGATTAATACTGGGTATAGTCGAATTATCACATGGATTAGTCGAGTTATACATTGTATAGTCGACTTGGTTAGCCAAACAGAGAATTGGGGTTCTCGAATTTTATCAAAGTAGTCGACTCCTAGTGGGCTAATACATGATATTATTTGACTAATACCTTAGCCTAGTCGACTAATGGCGGGTCTGACAGTCTACTTTTATAAATCTGTTTCCAGTACAAGTTGGATTCGGGTTTTCTTTTCTTATTAGCGGTGATTGTTCGTATTGATGAAATTTGTTTAGGATTAGAAGGCTCCTATGGTCTATAAATAACCCCTTGAGAGTAGCCTTCAATATAATCTAATGAATTTGTAATTGCTAAGGTGTAATTCATCTAGGTGGGAGATCCATAAGAGAAGCTCAACCATAAGGGTTTGTTGTTCTTGGAGGCCATCAAGGGCTTGTAATCTTCTCAGCTAGAGGCGTAAGTAATTTTTATTGTACTCCCCAAAGTTTAATAAAGTTTCTCCCCCTTTCTCCTGTGGATGTACACACGATCTGTTTGATCGGTGGAACAATGTTATATTGTATGTTAGCTTTGTTATCTACTTTAGAATATCTTCTTCTCTTCTTCTCGTTGCCTAGTAGATCATGTGGTTAGTTTCCACTGCGCCACCCCAGTTAATTCGATCGTGGAGGTGTACCAAATTCACAACAATTGGTATCAGAGCATACAGATTGTTATTTTCAACCATTAGTATCAGAGCAAGGTCAACGTGAAGATGTCTGCCATCAAGTTCGATATGCAGAAGTTTGATGGTATCATCAATTTCAGCAGATAGCAGATTAGGATGAAAGCCATCCTTACTCAAAGTGAATTGAAGAAAACACTATTCGAGAGGGAGAAAAGCCTCAAGACATGAAGGAAGAAACTTGGCAGGAGTTGGATGAGAAAGCCTTGACGGCTATTCAACTTTATTTGGCGGACGAAGTGTTGGATGAGTTTTTCACAGAGAAAATAATATCATCGTTGTGGGAGCGACTTCAGGACTACTATCTAAAGAAGTCGTTGGCGAATCGATTAATTCTGAAGCAGTGTCTTTTTCTTCTCTGCATGCATGAAGGTACACCTATCAAGTCTCACATTGCAGAATTTTCTTTATTATAAATGATTTAGATAACATAGAGATTAAGATAAAAGATGAGGATCAAGCACTTCTATTATTGCATTCTTTACTTTCTTCATATAAGAGCTTTAAGGAAGTTATCATCTATGAAAGCAAGTCAACAATCAAGGTCAACGAGGTCAAGAAGCATCTGCTTAACAAGGACAAAATTGGCACCCAGTTGATCGGTGAGTCTCATCATGATGATTCTGAGTAAGTTCATTATTCAAGGGAAAAGAGTAAAATGAAAGTTTCACGGGTAACTCAAAACATAAGATTTGATGTGCAACTATTATCACAAAAGGAAGCACATTAGAGCTGAGTGTGGCTTTCAAAGAAGAAATAACCAGATGCTAATGTCACTAAACTGATTGGAAAAGATGAAGATAAGTGTGATATCTGTTACAGACAGATCAGTTGGTAACAAAGATAGATGGATTATTGACTCTAGATGTTCACAACACATCAGTTCCAATAGGAAGATGTTCTCCGCATACACTTCGGTTTAACGAAGAAAAGTCTTCATGGAGAATTCTGCTACAAGCAAGGTGATTAGCGAAGTATCAATCCAGTTTCGTTTTCATGATGGATGCATCACTACTCTTCAAGGCATTCGTCATGTTCCTGATTCAAGGTATAATCTCATCTCTCTTCGAGCCCTACAAGGGAAAGGGTTCAGTTTCAGTTTTGAAAGTGATCTTATGGAAGTCTCCAAAGAGACCCAAATGAAATTTCAGGCCGAACGTGTCAGCAATGTGTATATGATGCGAAATTCAAAAGTTACAATTGATGGATTGCAGTTATTCTCGGCTTTGAAAGCGTCGGTTGTGAAACAATAGAGACTACGATGGTTTCGAGCTCGAATGCTCAGTTGTACCCCAAAAAGAGATTGGGACTAGGCGTGCAACAAGGAAGTCCAAATCGTTATTCCTATGGTGGAGCAAATATTCATAAATCCTGTGTGATTCAAGGAGATCGTTGGGTGATAAAGTTCAGTTTGGGCCTGAACTTATTCGACCTAATTAAGTTCTGAATCCCATGAGAGGGTTATAGAGAAGAGGGAGTGAGATGGAGATGAAATCAAGATTTGTTCAATTATGCGTGGATGTGAGCACATGGATCATGGTGGTTATTCTCGGACGTGGATATAATCAAGTCAAAGGGAAGATTGTTAGGAATTGTAGCTGGAATACGTCGTGAAGGTAGACGAAACTTCAGAGGTCAAAGAACGAACGTGCACATGAAGTTATGCACATTACCAGTCAACTAATACTGGGTATAGTCGACTAATCACATGGATTAGTCGACTTGTACATTGTATAGTCGACGGGGTTGGCCAAACAGAGAGTTGGGGTTCTCAAATTTTGTCAAAGTAGTCGACTAGTTTTTGGGCCTAGTGGACTTTTACATGGTATTAGTAGACTAATATCCTGGCCTAGTCGACTAATGGCTGGTCTGACAGTTTCTTTTTCTAGATTTGTTTCCAGTTCGAGTTGGATTTGGGTTTTCTTTTCTGAGCGGTGATTGTTCGTAATGATGAAATTTGTTTAGACTAGGAGGGTCTTATGGTCTATAAATAACCCTTTGGAGTAACCTTCAATGTAATCCAATGAATTTGTAATTGCTATAGGTGTACTTCATCTAGGTGAGAGATTCGTAAGAAAAACTTAGCCATAAAGGTTCGCTATTCTTGTCGACCATCAAGAACTTGAGAAATCTTCTCAAGGAAGGTGTAAGTAATTCTTATTGTACTCCCGAAAATTTAATAAAGTTTTTCCCTTTTTCTCCCATGGACTAGACACGATCTGTTTGAGCGGTGAAACCACGTTATATTGTATGCTGGTTTTCTATCTACTTTAGAATATCTTCTTCTCTTCTTCTCATTGTCCTAGTAGATCCTGTGGTTAGTTTCCGCTGCGCTGCCCCAGTTGATCCGATCGTGGGGCATCCCGAATTCACGACAATTGGTATCAGAGCATACAATTGTTATTTCCAAGACAAAAGGGGAAATAAATAAAATATAAAAAAAAGATATGATCATGGATCGTAACCTGGATCTTAGTTTCACCGCCATTGATTCAATCCATGAGATTAGAACCAATACCAAAGCAAATAGCTTTTTTAAAATCATTCATAATTATATTCTGCCTATTCACCTACAAGCCTTGACTTTTAATAGGCCCATACAAAGAGAATTTCTCCATCACAACCCGATGTGGGATGTGAGACTAAATAAACTAAAATAAATAAAGGTCTAAATAAAGAACAACTAAAGAAAGTTATAGTAGCATGATCCCCGTCACTTTTCCACTTTCTGCATCTCTTTGTTAAATGATTTTGTAGCTAAATAGTTACATTACTACCTCTGCACGATAAAACAAAATGTTTTTTCCCCCTGAACACCAATGTTTTTTTACTTAGGCTTTGCTCAATACTATCTTCTAAAGTTTCATTGTACAACCCAATAAGCTTGATCACATGAAAGTTTAGAATTTTTTTTATTTTCATTTTTCTTAGAATAAGTATCAAGGTCCTCTACCAACCATCAAGGTAAAAACCTTCCATGCTTACCTTCCTGGCTCTAGCATAGAACCAATTTGGTCTTCAGACACCATACTTTGTTTTCTTAGTTTTGGTTAGTTACCCTCTCCCAAAATTCCATCATATCACTCATAAGCTTCATTCCATTATAGTTTTACAATTTTATATGTATACCTTCTTATAAATGTCTGCCAAAAGATTTTCCCCTCCAAAGGTTAGGTATTCTTCGAGTGTTAATAATTTTGTTATGTAGCTTAGTCAGAAAAGTCCGATACTCCGGAGTATTCCCAGATTTCAATGGTGAGATCATCAGTTCATACAACGCTCATGATTTTTTTAAAGCATCTTAAATTTCACCATCAATACTAGTTTCCAGCAACACTTACAGTTCCTAGCATGACTTGATCAGTTGATCCTACATGAAATTCTTTGGTGACACCCATGTGCTTAGACTTGGCTACCTTCGAAAGGATTTGGTTAGTTACCTTTTAAATCTTAAGCGATCCAAATCAAACATGCACCTGTTCAAGTTGATCTAATATTATTTAAAATGCCTTTAGAACAAAAATCAAACATTTTAAGTTTTCTTGCCTATGCATCAAGTAGCCACAAAATATATGGACAAGATTGGCTACTTCTCTAGATCTACAATCTAATATATTTAAATCGAACAAAAATTTCTGTGTATGGGCTTCGGAGTGTTTTAGATCACAATCAAATGTTTGCATTAACATTTGTATGCCCAAAAACATAGATCTTAGCAAAGACTGCTTTAGCCATCCATTTTGTGCCACTTGATGACCATGCAAGAAAACTCAATTTCACTTGTTTTTGGTGGTTTGTAGACACTAAAGATGATGTAGATCACCTTTAATACAATGGAATGTTTTGTTAGAATGGGTTAGGGTTGAAATAAAATGGGAAGGACAAGATTTAAAATCTCAATATCGATATTGGTATTAACCAATGATATTTAGTATCAATGTCAACAATATCAGTAATCGACAAGATCACTAATCGGCCTATCGACAATCTCGACATATCGTATCAGGTACTTAAAGATTGATACGATATTTCTAATATTTGAAACTATGACAAAGGATTTAGCTCCAAATCCTTCCAAAACTAGCAAACTCTTAACACTCTCACGCCAAATTTAAAGATCCATTTCCCAAATTCAAAATCTATGCCTTTGGATGTGATCTACTAAGTGTAAACTAGTTGCAAACAAAATTTCAAATTATTCTTACGTTATTTACCAACAAATCAAATAGGTGAATAATTAACGTGTTAAAATTTTCAGACATTTTCAAATCCTTGTTAAAATACTCTCTCTCTCTCTCTCTCTCTCTCTCTCTCTCTCTCTCTCTCTCTCTCTCTCTCTCTTATGAGACCATGAATCGGACCAAGTTCTCTATCATGCGACTTGAGCTATTGGAGAATTAAGTAATAGTGGGTGCAGAACTCCAAAGCGCTTTGGCCGAAAACTTTCACCAAAGTGTTCAGTCAGACCCTTGAAGTCCCCTAAGCTTACCCACCCACCTACACACAAAACATACACTACACACACAAATATGTAAGATGGGATACTGCTGATATTATAGGACATTTCGACATTGCTCTCTGTAAATGTGCATGGTGGACAATCCAAATGGATGAACCAAGTTGTGCATGATCCTCCATGTCGAAAATGCATGTGGATGAAAATTATGTGGTCTGAAGAACTTTTGCCTATGTATCTAGTCATTGGTCATTACACTATTTCCTAGGGCTATATCAAAATTTAGGCCATTTGATACATAGACAAATGATCTCTAAGTAAACCATATAATTTTCATCCACATGTAGTTTGGAGCAAGCAGATTATAATTATGTGGACCATCCATTTTGGTTCTTCACCATCTATTTCAGGAGTACGCATGGTCAGCACATATCCACTTTCTCTAAACACACACACAAAGTCTAAAAACCGAGAAACAAGGTTCCAACGAAAATGTATTGAGTTCTGGTCGTGCTAGATTAGTTCCAATGGGGACTGATCTAAAACAAGCTCAAAAGACCAGTTTGGTTAAAACTAATACAATTAACCTGAATTAATACAAACTAAATTTAGTGACAAATATTAATTCTACAATAATGTTGAAAAAAGCTAGTTTTCTAGAGAAGCAATTCTTATATCCTTTGTGGTGCTCTGGAATAGCTAAGAAACAATGTACTTGTTTGCCGGTATACATAGAGATTGCTACTTAGCTTTTCAGATTATTCGTACACATGCAACTTCTAGAAGGATTTGGATGCAAATATTTCCAATTGATATTTGAAGACAAGACATTCACTTTGATAGTCCACTCAAGCAAAGTAAATCTACATAATTTGCAGTGATTCACAGAAGTTAAATCATTTGGAGTGATTTATACTTTTTTTGTGTAGGCATCAAGTAGTGTCGATGCAGCGGCCGAAAATAGGAAGATGTTTAGTTTTTATGGTCTAGAATGTTTGAAACCCAAAAAAAATATTGTTGTACAAAGATTTTGAGTGTTTAGACCATGAACAATTGTTTGGATTAATAATTTGTATGCCCAATGCATAGATTCAAGAAATAAGATATTTTTTCCTTTCATTTTGTGCTCCCTGATGCTTAGGTAAGAAATCTCGAATTCACTTGGATTTTAATTTTTCTGAACTCTACATATGATATATATCATCTTTAATAGAGTGATTTTTTTTGAAATTTATATCTTGAATTTGAACAGAAGATTTGACTCCAAATCCTATAAGCATCCCCCCCCCCCCAAAAACACCCCCCCCGAAAAAAAAAAAAAACCACCCGCCCGCCCACCAACACAAACGAAAAGAAAGTTTCCTACAAGTATTTCCCACAAAAAGGTTCATGACAACATCATGATGGGTTCATCCCATTGATTATACACACCGTTCATCCATTCAACGTATACACATTACTGTACGGATGAAAGATCAAGTGTTCTTCCACCTTCATAAGTTGGCTTTCATTTAAAACACGTTTTAGTTGCAAAAGAATTTGGAAACACTCACACACAGACTCCCCTACTTCTAGAAGGATCAACAAGCAAATCTTGCCCATTAGAATTTGACATTAGGGTTCACTTTGAAGGTCTCCTCTGTTAAAGTAGATCTAACATTCAGAGTCATTAAAAATCAAAACTGACGTGGTTTTTATGTTATTTTGTCTATGCATCAAGAAATCCCAGATCTTAGATGCCCGAAAATAGCATGTTCATTACTTTTCTAGTTTACAATGATTGTCATCTAATAATTTATCTCCGATCTGATCTCCTATGTCAAACAAGAACAAAATCTCTCTCAATTTTAACTTGACTTGAGAAAGCAAGGATTGGTGTATCGGCCGAAACACTAGTTTTTTCCATATCGTTTCAACTGACATACAAAGTTGTACAAGCCATGTTTACTTTGGCCTGTATCAGGCTCTAATCTCCTTGCACTGCCATTATCAGCTTGTTTCAACAATACATCAACTTGTTTTGCAAAACATTACTGAAAAATCCTAAACTCAATAGAAAACTTTGAAAAGAGAGAGAAATGAAATTTGGATTACAATCCTTCCTACTTAAAAATAAAAGAATACACAGATGTATCCAGATATACATAAACATCTGCAAATTGTCAAACATAAACATACACCCTGCATGAGAAAACAGGAAAACAGGTGCTCATAAGAGAGACTATGGTAACAATGAAACTCCAATTATTATACGTGCACCGCATGATCAACATTGTTCACCATGATCACCAATTGAAAATCATGTGATTTAAGTGCGTCTTAACCATAGGCATAATGATCACATCTATATTTATTTTTAAAAATTGTTCATATTGTGACCATTTGTTGCATGGGTGGAAGGCATTGAAATCTTATTATTTTTCATCTATGTAGGTTTCAGGGCTATGGAGATCATATTGAATGGTGCAAATCATGGTCCCTTGTCTTCAAAATGTGGTGATCATGGTCTCTCATCTTCAGTGTGTCAAGAAAATTCTGAGGTTTACTTAGTGAAATTTAAGAAAATATATGTGTGGCCTAGATGATTGAATCGAGAAAATAAATAATCATGGAAGGGAATCTAAGCTCAGAACCTCACCTGATTATGCTTAAGCCTTTCTGCAGTCAGTTCATCAGTTAGAATAACCATCCTGCATGAAGGAAAATAGTCACTGCTTGAGGAACTTAAATTTATGTTCGTGGAGTTGAGGAGCAAAATGAGTCTCAATATAAACTGTATTACTAGTAGGCCAGTAGCTCCTCACTCTTTTAGCTGCAGATGACTTATGAATGTTATTTCTATCATATAAGACGTCCAAGAGCTATATAAATAAGTGCACTCAAACAAAAATTATTTCCAAAGGCCATTAACAGAGACCTGTTTGTTTTGCTAATCAACATAGGAATAGTGAGCTCACTGCTTGAGGAACTTATTTTCTGTCAAGGAGGAACAAAATGAACCTCATTATAATTGTATTACGAGTAGCACCCTGCTCTTTTAGCTGCAGATAACTTATGAATGTTAATCGTATCTTATAAGATGTCCAAGAACTATATAAATAGGCTCCATCCAAACAAAATTGTTTACAAAGGCCATCAACAGAGACAGTTTCCTTTTGCCAACAGCATAGATATGGTCATTCTTTTTGCTGCCACTTTTGGGCATTGCTGGGTTTTATAAACACTACCAAATGGCTTAAGAAAATGTTTGCATGAGATGGCCCCATGACAGTGCATAATGTCACTAAAGGATGGACTTCGATGGCCATTATTGCCTCAAAGATCTCCATAGTAGTTCTAGATAGACAAGGATCAGAGAAGGAAGGTGGGGTTGCCGGCCATTGACAACAGAAAGTACTTACGAAGTTCCAGTAAGCTTCCAGAAAATGAAAGAGATTCCTGCTCTTTCAGATTGAGCATGTCCACACATAATTGAAACAAAGGAAGAGGCCATAAATGCAAATTGCATTCCACTAGTATAGAAAAAGAGGTGATCAAGAAGATAATCCAAGAAGACTGAGGTCATGATTGACAAGTAACATAATGACCATGGTGAAGGTGGTTGCAAGCAAAGAGAACATGAAGAGGTGCAGTGAGGATTACAGGACAACGGTGATGCAAAAGGCGCTTCAGTTGCCTGGCTAAGGAGCCTATAAAATGACTCTTTTCAGGTGGTAAAATGGAAAAGGAGAGTGGAACTTTTCTAATTAGTTAATGTCATACGCCCTAATAACATATTACATGTGCATATGAGTATTGTCACCATAGACATGAACTTACACACTTTTATTGGAAAATGACTTAACTTTTTAACCATAGAATTGCTTTGCCTTATTGAATATTGTAAAAGACATTAAAATAAGCATCATAAGAAAGACATTGTGGCAGACATGCATGAGCTTCCTAGAAGCAAATTAATAGTGAAGAAATTGTTAACCCATGTTCTAAAATGGACATGGCTGTGGTTACATCAAACAGGATGGAAATTATGGCTGCTTAGACCAATCCAGTATAATCATGTAATTGCATCATTACATTTTGATAATATGTCAATTATACATGATATTAGTGCTGGAGTTTTATAGGAAGCATGGTATATAAGTCACCACTTTATTTAAAAGAAAAAACATTCTCGATGTTCAAAATCTTGTGGTATAGCATGCACTTTAGTGGTTTAACCTCAAATACATATTGTCAGAAAGGTTTTCACTTTTCTGTTTGTCCTTTTACATTTCTGGTGGATCAGAGGCCATAACCCAGGCCTGAAGTATTATAAGACACATTGCAGATAACTATGCATTTTATTTAAAAGAAAGAGCATTCTCAATGTTCATAAATTTTGTGGTATGACATTATCTTCAGTGTTTTAATCTCGAATACATATTGTTATTCAAGTACTTGCCACTACTCCAAAACTCAGAAGTTGTAATGAGGATTGAGAGTAATATATTTATGTTATAACACAGGCTCACATGTCGAGCACCCTTTTCATGGACTGAACCTGAGCTTTTGCACAAAATTATTATTTTTTAATCCACTTTTTGAATTCACGCCTAGTAGGAATTAAAGTTGGGTTACTCTAATATCATATTAAAGCCCCTGCCACCATGCCAAAACTTTGAAGTAGTGATGAGGGTTGAGGGTGATTTATATTCTTACAGTTACGATTTGTTAGAATATGAGTTGAACTCTATGAGGTCGAATCTCCCGTTGTTCCTTAGTAGTTCACTGGTAGAGCAGAAAAAGTAATTTTTTCCCCCTTTCTCTTCCTTTTTTCCTTTGTGGATCAAAGGCCAAAGTCCGGGTTGTATAGAAAGGCAAGAACTAAAAATTGGAACCCGCTTCTCGATTAGTGAAAAGAATTTCTCACTAGCCCAAGACACACACAATTAGAAAAATAGCATTGAAAAATGAGGACAACTGTAAAAATTTTATTCGTGGATAAAACCAACATACTTAATAACTATATGAGATGTTTTTGGGATGCATTTGCCTTGAAAGGGGTGAGCTTTTTATAGAGGAATTCTCATAAATGGCAGTTTAATGAAGAAGATGAAAGGCCACCAATTATCATGGATTTTAGGAGAAGATGAAAGGGATTTTGTATTTGATGGCATGATAAAATACATAAACATGGAAAAAGTGAAGACCAATAGTTAAATGGTATCATGGTGAAATGAAGATGGAATTGATGGTGGTGAAGTGGGTATGAATTGGAAAAGGCACAAGCTCTTGAGAACCCTCTAACTTCTTCTATTACATTAAAAAAATACATAATCAAATATAACTTCCATAAAATCCACTTTAAAATATTCAACATTCTCCCTTAAAGTGAATTTTGGAACTAGTCCAAGCTTATCTTGAAAGAGACCAAATGGACACATGGAAAGAGATTTGGTGATGATGTCGTCGACGTTCTCTTTGCTATTCACCTCCATTACACCAATATAACCATGTAGCACCTTCTCACGAATGAAATGATGCTCAAATTCAATATATTTGTAGCCAGCATCCGATGGGCATGTTTGAGCTCTGATACCAACGATAAGTATCAATATAGGCTAAATTTTCAACCCTTGGTACATATACTTATGTATGATTATACATGTGCATCTATATGTATGCACATTGGAGTATTCCTATGGGCAAAGATATTATCCACCAAAGTTATATGATTGTACTCATGGAGGACCACTATGGGCAGAGATATTATCCATCAACTTTATATGACAGCTTAACATACAAAACTGCATTGTCTGACAATAATATTGATTTTCATCATTCTATTCTTACCTAAGAGTTTATACACACCATATCATTAGCTTACAATCAACTTCAATAAACTAAACATTCAAATATGTATACTTCATTCTAAGTTTGAAAGAGAATATGATACACTGTTATGTTTCAAAACTAGTGAAGAAATGGTTATAGTTCCATTTACAACTGGGCTGGTTTCTTTAGCTTTTATATGAAAAACTGTTGAGCTTGGTTCTGGTATTCTTACTTGTGGATCAGATTCTTCCTTGATTGTATGAAAGATGACTTAAGTAAGACGACTTGCCTACCTTGCTTGTAACTCTGCAATTCTGAGAAGCAAAATACGCTCTCTTTCAGTGGTTGCTGTTTCAGCCTGTCAAAAAATGTGAGTAAGTTCTTTACGCTGGAGTCAAATAAGGAGTAAAAGATTAACCAAGGAATAAATAAACAAACACAGGGAGTATAGTGATAAGTGCCCATGACAACTAACATTTTGAAGAGGAAGAAGCCTGTGACATGTAAAAATTACATAGCAAAATCATGAACTCCAGGGGTATATATGCATATAGATGGCGACACATCCTTATACTCAGTATGATGACTCGTTTGGAAATACATGGCAGTTGCAATACAATTAAATATGAGAGGGCCTTACAGTCAGCAGGCTAATGAAAGTCAGGTGCCACAATATGAAATTGTCAGGTATACGAAAGAATAGAACTTATGCTTGCCGCTGATGCATTCATTAAAGAGAAAGTCAAAATAATTTCCCAATACTTGCTTAGATTGATGTGGTTGATGATAGTAGCATGGTGGAATCATGAAGTCAATGTCATTATGACCATTACCATCATCAAGCCTTTTCCCATAAAAATGTGGTCAGGTGTTGAGCAAGTCAATGTCATTACGACCATTACCATCATCAAAGCCTTTTCCCATAAAAATGTGGTCAGGTATTGAGCACGGCCTATGTAGCACAAACACCTCTACCATGAAGCCAACACCCATGTCGCACATTGAGACTTCTTGGACACTCTGAAAGTTTGAAGATATGTGCTCAGTTACATATTACTTTTTTAACTTTAGGCCACTTTCCCCGCAATTCTTTGACAAATGTTGTACATTTCTCATGCATTCCTTTACTTCCATTACGTGTTTGAGATGTTTATCTAGAATCATGTATATTTCAAGGACTAGTGAAAAAATGTCATCAAAATTTTGATTTGTATATAAATATAACAATCTCAGATATATTTCCAATACAAAAAAGTGAGATAAATCTAGCTACTTCATAGAAAGTTGAAGAGCCAAACGTATCCATTTTGTAAAGTCATAAAAATGTAAGTAGGTAAATTTTTAGCATAATATGCAATCAACGCATTTTATTATATTATTAGAGGTTTGGACTTTGGATGCACGGACATGTCTATCTATGTATGTATATATCCACTCCCCTTATTATCTTTATATATTCTAGTGTTGTTATCTCCTCATGTCCTACTTTTTCAGAAATTGTTGTGTCCCAATGCCCATGCCATATCAATGTCCAGTGTCTGTGTCCGTGTCCTGCATGTGTTCATGCCTCTTAGAGCATCACTCAGTAAAGGCTCTATTGTTTAATAAATTTTTATGGCATGCTGACTGAGTGACTGGTCAGAAACTGTCTGAGTTGATGACATATTCTTGCAGAGGAAAATATGAAAAAGGGAGAAGCACAAGTCAAGAAGGCTGATAGGCAGTTAAGAAACCTACCCTATTAGTTATGTAGTAAAAGCTCATGCAACCAAGAACAAGCCCTTCAAAATTAATTCCATCTATGACAGGTATAATGACTTTAGGCACGGCTATCTTACTACATAATCCTCCAAATTGATGCCTGACACTGTAGCATGACTGACAGACATAACCCTCACAATGAAAATGTTCAGATCGAACATATTCATCTACGAAGTTTCCAGGTAACTACACGTGCTGAGGCCATCTTAGCGCTGCCTCGGCAGGCAGCCGGAAAAGAGAATGGAAAAGGTTTTTAGAAACACCTTGTTCATCATTTTATTAGGTTCCTAAAATAAATATTCAATCTAAATTCATCTGTGAAAAATAATTGAGAAAACCTTTAAAAAGTCTATAGTGGAATAAAAAAGAAGTCAGTATGCATAACATATACATGTGGTAAGACCCTCCTCAAATCCACAGTGAATCAGGCCTATACCAACTTGCATAAAAAGAAACTTAAACTTCTGTGGCATAAGGCCTGACGAAGAAAGCAACCAGCTGACTCAGGTACAACAAAGTAACTCAATGGCATCCAATTGTTGAAAAGGAACAAACAAACTGAATATGAACCAGAACATGCGTCCTTCACCAATGAAAAACATGAAAGTCGACAATCTACAGTGCTATCTGGTTATAATAGGCAGGGTGGGCAGAGGATGGAATTGAATGTGAAAAATACAGACTGAATTGGAGTAATGATACTTTTATTCCTTGAATTGATCAAGACATTGACAAAAGAAAATTAAAATGTAAAAGTAGACCTGAGTACATCCTAGGGACATGTAACAGTTTGAGTAGTAATGTGGGACGGAGGGGGATTTTGTAGAACTGGGGAAGAACAAGAGAGGAAAAAAAAGATATGACCGCGGATCGCAACCCGGATCTTGACTTCACCGCCTATGATTCAATCCATAGGGATAAAAATCAATACCCAAAGCAAATAGCCTACAACATGTGCACTATACGTGCAATTATTGATAACATCAAATCTCACCAAATTTAACCAAATCTAACCACATTTAGATTCAAATAACTCCTAAATCTCAACTAAATATAGATTCAAATAACTTCTAAATCTCAACCACATTTATCCAAATCTAATTTTAAAAAAATCTCAAATCTACTAAATTTAAACCGTTTGTTTCCCCATTATTCTCCCCGCCTTGAAAACATTCATCCTCGATGAATGTAGTGGTACGTAGAAGGTAAGCACAACCGGGTTGAACCACATCACGAATCCTCAATCAGGCCAAGGTGGTAGGTGAGGAATCCTCTCTGATGCATTATGACTGCACCAAGGTGGTGGAGGTGGAACTAGCTTCCGTGACAGATCTTCTTTAAAGGATGACAACTCGATCAGTGCACAGGTAGTAGACGAGTGTGCATCCTCCCGGATGAGAACCGAATCAACTATACTTCGCACCCTGAATAGCCTGACCTCTTGTGACTCTGTGTCCTATAGAAAGATATGCAAAGATCGTACAAGTCAGGCGATCTCAGTAACACTGAAATCCTCATAGCTAGCGAAGACATCAATAGCTCCATGGTAGACTCCGCTGGAAGATCTACAAGAGTCCCAATAAGAAACTCTTCCACTTCTGACTCTGGTTCTTCCACTTCTGCCTCTGACTCCGGCACAGGCTCCAATTCAGCAATAACTTCTAGTCATGGCTTCTCAAAAACGTCAAGCTCGACAAGGACTGGAGATTTTGGATATGGCTCATCAATAACTTTTGGCTCTGGCTTTGATTCATCAACTACTTCTGACTCTTTGTAATCTTTCCCAGATGAATACAGAAGGTGTCAAGCATACAAAGACAAAGATCTTTTAAAACAAACCAATATCGATAGTCAATATGGCTGCATTTTCTCTAACAATAAGTTTTTTCCAACAAGCTTCATTTGAGCATAGCGACACTTCTGTTCAGATGTTAGAATAAAATAACTGAAGAAACCTTTCAGATTGCTTTTCCACTTCTGATACCCATAGATTATTAGAATCCCAAAAACATGGGAGAGCAGCATATATATCCCTTTCCACTTCTTTATCATCAGCTTCAGTATTTATATATTTTTCACAAAAGTAAAATTTCATGAATAAACTTTTATAACAGAAGTTCAGAAATTACCCAAGAATCTCAACGGTTCGAACTGGACTCAAATTTAAGTGCAAATGGGGTCTGAAATGCCGATTTTTTTCTGCGAGAATGGTACCGGCACCAAATAAAAGCTCGTGGAGGTCTAACCTGTTATCTTCTGGCTATGAAATCTTCTCAGTAGCTCTGGGCTCAGTCACGAACCTAACGCTTCAAATAGAGCTCAAAATGGACTCTGAATGGGTCTGAAACAGACTCCGGACGGAGACAGCGCTCTTGTGAACAGTAACCATGAAAAGTAAATTTACTGTTCATGGAACAGTAAATTTACTGTTCACAGAACAATAAATTTTTTTTTGAAGTGAATTTTGTAGAAGGGAAAAGCAGGAAATTCGGCTTTAATACCAAACTGATGTGGGACAGAGGGGGATTTTGTAGAATTATGAAAGAACAAGAGAGGAAAAGAAAGATATGATCGCGGATCGCAACTCGGATCTTAGATCGCAACCCGGATCTTAGCTTCACCGCCTATGATTCAATCCATAGGGATCCAAATCAATACCCAAAGCAAATTGCTTCATTTTTTTATAATCAAAATCATTCAATAATTTTTCAAAGATCATTACATGGCTATATATAGCCTACAACACGTGCACTATACGTGCAATTATTGATAACATTAAATCTCACCAAATCTAACCACATTTGAATTCAAATAACTCCTAAATCTCAACCAAATTTATCCAAATCTAGATTCAAATAACTTCTAAATCTCAACCACATCTGTTCAAATCTAATTTAAATAAAAATCTCAAATCTACTAAATCTATACCGTTTGTTTCCGCCCATCATATAGCCTAACCCAACGAAGTTGGTGGGTCCATCTCGTGATCAGATCCTATGCAATCTAAATGGGTAATTTCCTGATACTCAGCCAGACTCCGGTCAAATTAATCATTGATCCCTCCAGACAAAATCTGATCCTGTTAACTGAAATCTCCAATAGATTTTAAATGCCACAGAAATTCTTATAATCGGCAGTTAACTCTCAGTTTAGTTTTGAGACTAAATTTGTCTACACAATTAGTCATTTACCAGCATAATTTAAAAAGTTTCCTTTCCTGAATTAGAACATTGGAAATAGAGCTAAACAAAATATGAAAAGTAACCAGAATTATTCCTCTATAGATGAAATCAGATGCACACTCACCAACTCATTCTCTGAAATGCGGGTTTGTGGAGACATTCCAGTTTGTGGAGCTGCAAAATCATTATACATTGATGAGGATTCACCAAGAGACTGCAGTAAGTATGATGGGTCTTTTTTTTTAACTCACCATCAGCTAGTTCATTCTGTTGTAAGCTATTCAAGAGATTCAAGATCAAATCCTGATAAGTCAATAAAGAATGATAGAGATGATACCATCACAAAGATAATTTTGGTCATTAAAGCAAACCACAAAGTGAAATAGTTAATTAACTTTAGAAGACAAAAGAAATTTCTGCCGTACTTGTTGAAATGAAGTCTGCTGAAAAAGATTTTGAAGATGAGGCATGAGGATGGATGCAGGTACTGAACTGTTGGTAGTTTCCTTTGGCAATTGGCTAGTAAGCTGTGAAACATCAGAGAGGAGAGACATTGACAATGATTTCTTACTAATACGTCCTCATAAAATGATAGGGAAAGCACAATTTACAATTTGAACAAGAATACAATAATTCATTAACAAATATCTCTGGGATCAGGATAACACATAAACCAAATATACGCAAGATTGCATCACTTAAACTGTAATATCCCTAATCTAAAATACTGTATTTTTATTTTTCTAAAGTATTTATTTTATTTTACTGGTGATATTATTATTATTGTTACAGTACAAATTATTTTAAGATAGTAAATGGTATTTTGGCCTTATAATTATATTTAGCATTATTAAGTATTATCATTTTAATTACTAGCTAGTATTTTTTCCATTACTATGTTACTAGAATTATTATTGTAGTTGCTATTATTGTTAATATTAATATTGTTATTATTCTTGTTCGTATTATATTATTTTAGTCATTATTATAAATGTTAGTATTTTTACCAAGTATTATTAGAGAAGATTTTTAATGTTGATAATTTTATTATTATTACTATTGTTATTATTATTATTGTAATTATCATTATGATATTGTTAATCACTATTAGTAATATTATTATTTTCATGCAAGCCCAATAAGCTTAGCCCATTCTCCTTTCCTTTTATTTTCTTTTCTTTTTATGTTAAGCCCACATGAACCAAACCCACTTATTTTCATCTTTTTCTATTTTTCTTTAAGCCCAAAAACTAAGCCCGGAGCCCACTCTCTATCTTTCCTATTATTTATATTACTTATTTCTTCTAATTAAAGCCTAAATATAACCCATAACCCATTATCATGAGATCCTTACCCATTAACCCAAAACCCAATTCTAATCCTAATCCTAATCCAAATTCAAATCTATAATCTAATCTAGTTATATAATCATAATTCAGATTCCAATCCAAATTCCATCCTAATCCTAACTTACTAAATTAAGCAATCTAAACCTAATTAGAATTCAGCTTTCTAAAATTCCTAATAATCTATATAAAGACCCTAAACTTCTTCTCTTTTTCTACCTCCAAAAGAAAATCATGACCTAACTCTCCCCATCTCTTTCTTTCTCTTCTACCTCAAGAGAAACCTAATCTAACTATTTCCACTTTCATCTTTCTTTTCTCCTCATGAACAAAAGATCTTGAAGTGTAAATTGAGGAGCATGCTAGGGGATCAAAAATCAAGTAAGTAATTTATTTTATCAAAATTATTTGATATAAATTGTTTATTAAAATCATGTCCTACTATAGTCTCCATGAATATTTTTATATATCAAAACCCAATCTATAATCCAACTAAAATAACATGTAGATATATCAACTCATAATTTAATTTAAATAATTTTCTGATATTAAAAAAAAGAATTTCAAAAAAAATTGTTCCCTGCGCACAGACCTGGGCGCAGACTCGCACCCGGGCCTGGGCGCGAGCAGCCCAGGCTGCGCAGTGGGCTAGGCCAGCCCACTGCGCAGCAGCCACTTTAAAAAAAAAGGGAAAAATCTGGACCAGGCCCAGGTCTGGCCTGGTCCAACCGGACCTGGACTGGGCTTGGGCCTGGGCTAATGCTGGATTTATTAAAAAAAAAAGAAAAAAAATTATGGACCAGGCCTTGGCCTGGTCTGGTCCAGCTTGGACATGGGCCTGGGCCTGGGCTGGTTGATACATAGGTATTAAAAGGGAAAAGAAAAGAAGAAAGAAAAGAAAGAAAGAAAGAAGAATACACATAAAAAGAAAAATAGTTAAAATATCAAAATAAAATAGAGAAAAATATAAATAATATTCTACAACACTTCTACTTTCTATGATAAAAATCTTAGTCTAATACTAACATAAATTAATTCAAATCAACCACTTTAAAACCATTTTCCTTAATTGTAAATACAAACTCGTTAAATATTTTAATGATTAAGCCTATTAAAAAATCCAACAAAATTAGAAATTGGTTTAAACTAAACCTACTAAATTCATTAAACCTAAAGCATCATATTTCTAACTCCCAAACTAATTAATCAAGATTTAAACTCCTTAAAATATTCTTTTAAAAATCTAACAATTCCTATTGAAATAATTTATGTAGATTTACTGGAGCCTTATGATTTCAGTGCTTTGGATTTGCGATCGAGTTCAGGTGAGTATCACTTCTTTGTTTAATTTTATTAAATTCTATTTTGTGAGTGTCTTACTTCTTTGTTAAATTTAATTTAATCATGTTGTGAGTGTTTCTCTTCATCATTTTGTGAGTGTTTCACTTTCTTCATTTCATGTGACTGTTTGAGATATTTTACTATTATTATCACTTGTATCACTTTATGAGACATTATTGATTGATCTACTTATTTGTGTAGTGACCTTGTATCAGTATCATTTTATGTGTTGGTAGATCGCTAGATCGCTGTTGTTGGCTTAGGCCTAGCATTGATATACCTTAGACCAGACTTGATCTTGTAACTGATCTAGTGGTGATAAATCATAGAATATAAGTATATTGATCTTGAGGCTGAATGATTGATGATTGAGGATTAGAGATTCATATTTTATCTGTGGTATTTTTTGGATAAATTGTTTGGTGACTATTCCGACCGAAACTCTTTAGAGATTATGGATTGGTAGATATGAGACTTTCTTGATTTTTGATCGATATAGACTTATTTAGAATTAGGTTTGACCTGAGCTTCATATTCTTTTATTGGAGTCTCGAATGATTAGTAGATGGAATGTATGATGGTTAGATTATGATCAAACGTATGAATATGATACCGTTGACTCTAATGTATATAATGGGATGGAATTTTGGACTGTTAGGAGCTATTATTCATGGATTTTCACATTGATGAGTTTGACTGATATATTGATGATCTTATTAATATTGACTATTAGATGTAGAGGTGATCTATACTCTATGTTGATCGAGGACGTTACACTGCTTAGTTATGATTTTGATTGATTGGAATATTAATGATCTAATAAACAGGAGATCTTTATTGATAAAATGAAAATTTTGGACTTGAACCTGTCGGTAAACTCGATTGGATTTGAGTTACTTGGGGGTTGAGGAATAGACGTTGACTGGGTTGACTTGATCTGGCTTGGTGGATTTTTTAAATATGTGTACTTGATATGTTACTTGACTTTGGGATCCTGTGATTGACCTTGATAGAGTGAGGGTGTGTGATAATCTAGATCAAATTAAAATATGAGGATTTGATTAGATGTATCAGAACTTGTGTTTATTTCAGTTATTGAGGTTCAGATATATCGGTGACTATATTACATGTTCGGAGTTTTATGACAGTTATTGATTGATCAGATTTATTGATGACTTAGAGGATGGATACATCGATTTCTTTGAGGATATGAGTTGATTATATACATTGCCCGGATTATTCTATTCATGACAGTAGATCATTATTCATCCTGAATATCTGGATTTACATGAGAAACTTGACTGATTATACTTGGTATCTACCTGATAACTACCATGTCCATGTTACCATTAATTGCTGGGAAAATATTATTACACGGTAACAACACCCGCATGTTATACTTGTTACATATTCCTGTTACACCGGTATCCTGTTCACTGATATTATATATTCCTGTTATACCGGTATCCTGATTACACATGTTGATATTGTTACCGTGACTACCACCGAGTTATCCCAGTAATTTAAGTAAAATGCACATTAAATAATCTTGATAAACTAATAACATGATATTAAATAACTTACACTGGGATTGGGGAGATTGATGGAGGAGACAGCGTCTGTATTTTGAGTGGACCTAGGATTTAGGTTGTGCAGCCGAAAGAGGGTTCCACTGCAGGGTTCCCGTGGGGTGACTGGCACCCCGTCCTGTTCCTATTATACATGTTATACATGTACCTGTTCCTGTTATACATGTTCCTGACTACCTTCCGGTAGGTCCTGGTTCAGCGCCAGGAGTCTGGGCCGTGGTCCCGGGTATGCACGGGACCCACCTAAAGCATGGACAATGTCTCCAACCGATCAGTTTCAATAACTAAGGACATCGATTGGCATGTGTGGTAGGCGTAGTATGGGATGCGTCTATTACATGTGACAATTGGTGTTCGCTGACATAATTAATAATAATAAACTGTTAATGTATGGTGACTAGCCGTGATTACCCGACTGTATATATATATATATATATATATATATATATATATATATATATATAAACTATGATAGATATAGGATTGTACACCAGACTAGTAACCTATGCTTGATTATACCTTCAGATATCAGTTGCTTGTTTACAGTTGTGATAGTTGACTTTTATCTTCATTCATGTTGTTATGCAGTTATCCTTTAATTATCTGTTTATCATGTTATTTAGTTATCTTCTGTCTGTAGTTTATCTGGTTATTATTCTGTGCACATTGTTTATATGCACGAGCTCTCCCCTTTACACACACACTCACCAGATCGCTTTCTGACGACCCTGGATTTGCACGTCCAGGTATTGGACGCTTTGTTTTTATTGTGCAGGTGTTCGATGAGACTGTACGCTTCGCGAAGAGCTGGAGCTTCTCCCTATTCGATTCCGGTATTTTTATCTTTCTTGTCTTCGTATTATTTCCTGATTCTCGTTATATCAGATACATTTGTTATTTCAGTTCTTTATTCATATGATATCATGCGTGGATGCTTATATGTATTATTGCAGTGGTCGTTGACTCATTATAGTATAAATTTATAGCTTGTTTCGGGTTATTTAAGGCTTAGCGCGTATACGTGAGGTATTTTCCTTGCGTATATGCATCGCCGACTCGTGTCGCGTCTCCGCTCCAGCGTATTTTGGGAAGCGGGGCGTGACATAAACCTTCTTTACAGTTTGAAAATTCGACTTTAAGACTGTGGAAAAGAAACAATAGGGTGTTTAGTAGCCAAGCTGCTCGTTCCAGCAACAAGGGGCACTCAATTGTCCAAACAGCACCCAAAACAACTGGTTCTTATTTGGCATTGCTTATATAAACTTTTCCTAGATACTCCACAACAATGTCAAAAGTGAAAAATAGCTCAAAACAAAGCCTAATTATGTAAAACCTCGAACAAAAATATCAACTTAGATTTAGGCAAAGTAAAATCCAGTAGGATCCAGATAGTGACCTACCTAAGTTCAGCTTCTTACGCTGATATAAGTGTTTTTGGATGCAAAGCAGACCAGTTAACTTATACTAGATCTTAAAAAGGGGTCATTAGATGGAACATAGCCTATTGTGGTCAAATAGAAATCTGTAAGAAAGGAGCTCAGGATCCTGAAGGAAATATTAGGATTATTTCTTTGGTTCTTTAGAAATATTTATATGAGTGCTTTTGGAAGCAAAGCAGACCAGTAAACTTTTACTAGATCTTAAAAACAAGTCATTAGATAGAACATAGCCTATTGTGGTCAAATGAAATCTGTAAGAATGGAGCTCAGGATCCTGAAGGAAATATTAGAATTATTTCTTTGGTTCTTTAGAAATATTTAAGACTATTAAATTACAGTGGTTGCACTCTACAATGCAGTTAAGTGTAACTGCAAACTTGACTAAGATCTAGCAGCCCGTTGCTTTCATACTGTTCGACTAACCAGTTAGGTTCCAGTCAAAACAGAGACATGTAGTAATTGTTCAACAAATAGGCCGAATGACTGCTGGTAGCCATAGAGTTTCCTGCAATGGCAAGTCGATGGACATGATAAATAGTTTCGAGAAAAAGATGTTTGTATTTGACAAAATGAAAGTATCTTCCAAAGTATAAATATATCACCCTCAACCTTCACCACAAGTTAAGAGTTTAATATGATATAAGAGCAATACAGATTCAATTCCTACTAGGCGTGCAATTAAAAAAAGCGGATTAAGAACAAAAATACGCTGCGCAAAACCCCAAGTTTCGGCCCATAAGGGCGCTCGACCTGCACGGCCATGTTAGAATATAAATATATCGCCCTCAACCTTCACAACAGCATCATAATTTTTGTGCAGTGCCAAAGACTTTAATAGTACCTAACATGGTTTACGGAAAAAGAAAAAAGGAAGCAAGTATAAAAAAAGGAAGTCTGCGTAGCCTGCGCGTATGTCAAAGAAATATATTTTCTTACCACTTGTTTAGATTGAACTAGCCAATCACCAACACTCGCTGATTTTCTTAATGGAGACCCCTGAAGAAGCACAGCCTTATAATATGATGAAAGTACTAGTATAGGTCCAAATAATGAATTTGCATACAGATCATTTGTATTCCAAAATGAATGCATACCTGAGATGACCTCCTTGGAACTGAACATAACGGGATATCCTGGCAATGCAGCATTTAGTTAAAAGACAGTTGAGTTTCTAAAAGACCATGTCTAAAGATTGCAAGCTGACCTTCACAAGATCCACATTTTCAGATGTAACTGAAAATCGGCCTTTTATTTGCACCATGTTTGCCTTGGACTTGTCCTCTAACGAATCACCATATCCTATAAGAAGAGAAAGAAAGAAAGTCTCCCTTCTGTGTCACTCATGTTCATCTATGATGTGATTGCCAATAAAATAAGTAGCAAGAACAAAATCAACATGCATTCTGTAATTCAGAAGAATCAGTTCTTTGAGGAAACCTTCTTTGCATTCATTTACATGAAACTTTAAATAGTCAAACTAAGGAGAACTAATTAGATATATATTCAGAACTGTATGACAGGTTTTCTTACCTCCTGAAGATCGCATAGGAGCAGATAAACTGTTTGCAGAAGCACGATTTGGAAGCATCAATGGACCACTAAAGTTTGGTGCCTTCCTTACGTCACGTTTATACTTCTCATTAGCTAGTTGATTGTCACCTTCAGACCTGTTTAAAGTAAGATCTAATATATCTTAAAATTCCATGCATTCAAGAAATGCTAGCTCCTAAATAATTTCATCACAGTCTATTTTCCACTTGAAGTACCTTCTGCTGGGAAAATATTCCTAATCCAATGGGTGAACCATAATCATTAAGTGTTACTATGCTCTAAAAGGGCTTAAATATAACAGGGTCAATTATTTATTCGTGAACTTTCATTATTGAACTGACTGATGTGATGGGTAAAATGAGAGAGAAACAGTTTCAAACGAAGTTCTATAGTTATGTATATGATCCAAAAAATTTCATATTCAATTAAAAAAAAAAACAAATTTGTTAGAAACTTTGACCATTAGCACTTATCATTTGCAATAGAATGGAACAAACTATGGCTGTTGCCTTTTTTAGCACGGCATATTATATTTCTACTCCAATAGTAAAAAGATAACTTCTGGTTGATATAAAAAAATAACTTTGAATTCTGCTAGCAAAAAAAAAAAGCAACAAAGAGATAAACTCAATATATTTGAAGTGAGACCCACGAATTGTTATCTGCTCAATATACTGGAAGTGAGACCTATTTCTAGATGCATCAACAATCTGCCCAACATGATTACTAAAAAACAACATGAGCACATTTCTCATAGATAGACATTTGCCTCAAGAGATGATTTGGATGGAAAAAGAACACTGTGAAGGAACATTTCTGCCAGGTCTCAATGCAACATATTGTGAATTTAGCATGCATGTCATATTCAGTGGCTCATAGTATCCAACAAACTGTTGTTTCTGGAACTTGATTTCAGTTTAACATACTAGGTTTCAGATGCACAGCTTGTTAGGCGATACACAAGTTGTCTAGCGAGACCTGGATATTGGGCTAAGGCCACTGTCAACACAAAAGGTTAACTAGTTAGATCTCTCTCTCTCTCTCTCTCTCTCTCTCTCTCTCTCTCTCTCTCTCTCTCTCTCTCTCTCTCTCCACACACACACACACACACACACACACACAGAGACAGAGTGACTCCACAAAAAGGTCACATATCTTCAAAATGTGGGACATTTCACACATGATGTCCTTAGTAATAGAAGCAGGTAACTCAAGAGAAGATCAACAGTCTCCATCAACCAAACAACAATTCCCACTCAATCAACTCATGTCAGCTATGTAGCACGGACGCTCCTACTAGGGAGTCGTGTCATGTCTGAAACGTGTCCAACACACTGCCGTGTGTATTTTTAAGAATTTGTTATGTGTCCGCGTATCGTATCCTTTCAATGTTGCAGTGTCCGTGCAACATAGCATATCATGTACACAACATTTGCCATTGGGGATAAAGTCACACATGACCTCCTTTAATAATATCAACACTTAAACTAGACACAAACCCAGCCATCCCCATCTTGGTTCATACCCATGAGCCCAATAGCTTGTAGACATTAAAATAGGGTCCTTGTTATGATCTTTGCAAACAAACTTGCACCTTGGCAAGATCTTGACACAGCTGTTGGAGACATGAGTCCGATCATTACTCCTCCGGCTTCAAGACTACCATTTTGAGATAAACCTGAATTATTGTCAATCTCACATGCTATAACATAGCAAATGCTCAATGGGCAAATCCTAAATCAACTTTGGAGATGATCCATATAATCATGGTAAGAATTAAGTCAAAATTCTGCTTTTTGAATCAAGATAATTTATGTGTTCCATGTTCCAGCAACTTAACACCTGATATTAAGGAGCTTACATCATGCCACCATCACCACATGCTTAACTTCGAAATGATAAGCATGGGCTCCAGCATCCACTAGCCACCACCATGATCTACTCCCTGAACCTTAGGATGTATTCTCATGCTGTTTTTTTTTTTTGGGACACAGACGACTTATAGAGTAATGAAGATATAAAGCTTAGTTGCTGAGACAATCTTCGGCACAAAAGGTTATCCTTCCACTTGTCATGCAACCATAACTATTGGTTATTATTCTAATTCTTGAAAATGCTTTAAAAATTGTTCAATATTGTCAATTCTTACAAACTAACATAGGATGTCACTACTTATTTGTTTTGCCAAGACTTCTGTCCACACTAACTGAAATATTTCCCATTCTAAACTCTGTGGGAGTAAATCTATGACAGAGAATGCTAAGAAATATGCATTCTTAAACCATGTCAATGCCTCAATTGTTCTGGTTAATCAACAATAATGCTCGTCTTTGTAAGACTTTAGCTAATTACTACAGTAACTTTGTGTTCTTTCTGTCAACTCATAAATTTTTATTGATATTGGCAGAAGAAACAAATGTCGACCCACAACTAGTCCATTTGCTATGTTATAATTCAAAAGATAATTAGCCTATGCTTATTGTTTACTAGTCTCCTCTCTATCCACCTATCAATCATAAATTCATAATGTTGAATTAATTTAGTATATATCTGTTTTCCTACCTCCTAACAAATCATACAACCTGATTCGGTACATACATTTTCTGCTGACATAATTGATCCCAGTCTACCATATGATGAATCGAGATTGTTATAGTTCATAAATGCGGACATTTATGACCACTATCTTAAGAAAAGGTTTCTATGTATATCGGGATACTCATCTGGAGAGGACATGCATTACTCCAGTACATTTTAGAGATGAAGAAGCTTCCGAGTACCCCTCACTTTTATGTTTTTAATTTTTACTCATACATAAACTTTTATTCATGTTTTCCCCTACTTTTCCCTTTGGAAGAAAAGGCACATATTATCAGATGCTTTAACCCTACAGTAGTTTTGTGATCATGCATTACTACTATTAGTTTAATGATACAACTACTGATTTCATGTCAATGTTTAAGTCTCTATGTCAGCACTAACTTATAATATATGCTGACCTAGAAAGCACGGACACTTCAAATGTAGAGTCGTGTCATGTTGGATACGTGTCGGGCACAAACACACATATCAGACACGAAACTTCTATTTTCAATGTATTTTTTAGAATTTGTTGTGTATCGATGTCTCATGTCGTATCGTGCCCATGTCCGTGCAACATAGACGCTACATATAAACTCTTAATATTTCCATGATGTGGTTATAAATTCCCTGACATTGATTAGCTATTAGGATACTGAATATGTTTTTGTGATTCTTTTCCGTTGCTAAATACAAGACATGAGCCTTGGTCTTCCAACAACAAACACCGCCATTTACCAATGAGCCAGGCCTCAGTTCATGATTTCATTTTTACTTCCATGTCAACATTTCACTTTTTGCGTCTTTCATGAGAATGTTTTTACAGATGGCAAACATTTATAACTAACAATTCTGGTTCAACTTTCATGACACTGTTTTAACATAGGGCAAAAGTTTCCACGATTGCTGAACATGTGACAAAGGGTAGCACATGAAGAATTGTGAAAAGCAGGATCATGGGAAAAGGGGCATAAGAATCTCACCCACTAACAAATTTTTTTCCCTATTTAGTGATGGTGGATTGCAGGAGAAAAAGATATACATTCTTAGAAGCATATTATATAAGACCATGTTAACATTTCATCAGGAATGCACTGATCTTCTAGAGTCATATTCCATGAAACAAATATCATTATCATAAAAATGAAAGGAAAAAAACATTAAAAAGAGAGAACCTATCAGAAACGCGTCCCCTTTCTGAGAATGAGTTGCTATGCACATTAGATGGGATAAGTGGACCACTATAAGTTTGGTGCTTTTTCCCAACTTGGCTTTTCCAGTTGTTGGGCTCTATGCTCTGTTTTGATGTTGATGGTGTTGAATCATTTTTGGATCTGCTTTTCTCATATCCATTAATAACTTCTTGATTGTGAGAGACTGACAAAGCTTTTTCTACAGGTTCATCTTTTGTACTTGGCCACCTAGTCCCGACCCTTGTGCAGCAGATAAATTCTCTCTGCATAAGAACATCACAGATTTCAGCAGATAATCTTTACTAACAAAAGTGTGCTTGATGCACGAATGTCCATCAACCAGCTACTTCTGAATATTGTTTTCTTTGCAACACAATAACATCATGATAGTACTTTTAGATCCATTGACATCAAATGACAGT
>JAVJIF010007534.1:0-56014 GCA_038442645.1 Agave tequilana
TTATACCACCTTGATACCTTGCATATTGTATATTAAATGTGATTTTTAATCCCTAGTTTCTCTATTTTTGCAGATCCACACTTTAAAGAGAAGAAGTCATTAACCACTTTAATTAGTGATAATTAAAGGGGTTAAATCAAAAAGAGCCAAAAAGATCAAATCAGATCTCACCAAGATCCGCGCGCCAATTGGAGAATCCAAGTAGTCCACGTGGCTAACTACCCAACTACCAAATCCCACCAGAAAATCTGGGCCCAACGGCCCAGATTCTGCCGCAGATTCCGGGATTTTCCCGCGTATCTGCGGCAGTTGAGAGGCCGTTGGGGCCCGGATTTTGTGGCAACCACCAAGGCTCCAGAAGCTTCTCAAAAATGTCTATAAATAGGTGACCAGGGTTCGTGCGTGCAGGCAGTGAAGAGAGAGAGAAAATTAGGGATTTGTTGTAATTTTTGTTCTAGGTTTTTAGTTCTCTTCTCCTTCTCCTTGAGTTCTAGACAAATTGAGAGAGAGATTTCAGTTTGAGAGCTTGTAATCAAGAGAGTGACACTCTTGAATCAAGGATTCATCAATGGAGCTTTCATCTTCTCTTTGCAAGACTTGAGTATGCTTTCTTTTTATATGCTTTAATTTCTTGCATTTAATTCTAGTTCTAGTTTAATTGCTTAGATCTTTGCTTTCTATGGAGAATTGTAGCTTTGTTATTAGTTTAATGGAGGGCTAAGTTCTTGTTGCATGGCTAGCTAAGACTCACCTAGCTACTACTATCTCTTGGTTGATTGTCTACTTCAATTCTTGCATAATTCTATGTTTCTTGTGAATTCCAATGAAGTATGGTTGTATCCTTTGGTAATGGCTTGTTAGATCTCCATATGAATTATGTGCCTCTTATAAGAGTCTTTGATGAAACATAAGGATGGATCACCAAGGATGTGTCACTTGTGTAGCAAGATCAACTCATGTACTTCAAGCTAACTTTGTAGTTAAGCTATGAATGTTCAAAAGAGTTTTTGATTCTTTTAACCCTAGCACTAATTGAGTACTAATCCTAGAGTTCCTCAATGAACATCTATTAAGAGAGCCTATGATTCAAGATGAGGCTTCAAGTTAACAACAAAGGAACACTAGTCTTCAACAAGGGAAACAACACTTGAATATGCAAGTTATCTTTAAATTGCCTATGATTCAATATGAGGCAATCTTGCAATCAACATAGAGTTAGTATGTTAGCAATGAGGTGTAGTTAGGCTAGCCATGTATCTTTCTATCAAAAGAGTTTACACACTTTCTTCTAGCATTCTTTTCTTTACATTACACTTCATTCTTTTCATTTCTTTTTCCACAATTTAATTTCTTTTTCCACAATGAACCAATCACCATTTCTTGTACATTTCTTGCAATTGTGTAATTAACAAAGAAGAGATCTCGTTTCTTTTTCTCACTCATATCGTAACGCTTCTACGCTAGCTCTCCTTGTGGTTCGACTCGGTATAGCTATATGCTATAGCGAAAGATTGGACAAGGTATATCAATTACATATTTGAAGTGAACAAGATCAAAGGTGAACTCTAAACCTTATCTTTAATACCTAATTCTTGTGCAAGAACTTCACATACCTTGTTGATATTCAATCAATTTTTGGCGCCGTTGCCGGGGAGAGCAACGGTATTTTTTTTTAAAAGTGAGAAACTAAACGATATATCTTCTCTGTTGCAGGTACAGGTTGAAGATTCAGAAATTTTTGCACATCAGAAACATACAAGTGGACCTGGGCCTCTGCTCTCGAAAGCAGAGACCAGGATCCCTCCAAAGTGTCGCAGATTCCTGGCTTTTGCCGTAGAATCGCGGCACAGAGGAGTTCACTACTAATCTATTTTCTGCAGGGCTTTGCTCTCTGCTAATTACTTCTGCTGATATACCTGAAATCTTGTATTCTTCACCTGATATTTGCTAATCAACAGTAAAAAATTTGGTGTAAATTGTTAAAAATTGTTTAGACATCTTGCATTATAGGCACGTGTCTTTCAATTACTTTACATTTACTGTTGAAGAGGGCGGGGGACAAGGTACGTACGCATAAGCATATAGACTAGGATTCACTCGTTGTTTGATTTAATTAAGCTTTGAGTGATCTTTGGTTGTTTACATCGTACACTTGCACGAATCAACTCTAAGGGCAAATTCCATAACCAAGATAATGTGGGGATTTTATCACCCTTCCTTAGCCCACAAACCATTTCCCCACGCATTCACTATCCTAAGCTTCTAAATAAAAATTGCTAGACGTTGGCCCTAGGGACATTCGGACTCACTTAGGAGATTTTCCTAAGGGGGAAAAGTGTTGGAAAGTGACTTTTGTAAAATCGGTATCTAGGAAAGGGGTTGAGGGCCGAAAGCCCGAAGATTGTTGGTTACTTAATTAAGGAACGTCTTCGGACGGAAAACCTCCCAAGAACCTTACCCTTCCCTGGCTGATTTGCTTATAGTCAGTGTCTACACTAAACCTCCTGTGGACAATCTACAGTTAGGAGTCGTCTAGGGCAGGAAACTTAGAAGCTTGGATTGATTTTTTCTTTTTTCTTGATTGTTATTTTTCATTTTCCGACTGTGTGAAAGGTGCACGTTGATTGTGTAATTGTATGCGAGAGTGGTATCGAGAACCAATTTCTTCTAGGCTTGTGAGAACTTCTACACTGCCACATACACCACCACTCGACACAATCATGACCAATAACGTGTCGCTGCAGGACAAGTTCTATCCTATCCGCACATCAATTCCTTCTTGTATTCTCCTCCCGGACACTAATGACCATAATTTTGAGTTGAAACCTCAGTTCATAAACACTCTTCCACGATTTCATGGATTAGATTCTGAAGATGCTTACGTCTTCATACGAGAGTTTGAAGAAGTATGCCTCATGATGAGGATTTCCCAGTTGACAGAGGATGCTGTAAGACTTAGATTCATCCCGTTTACACTAAAAGATATTGCAAAGAAGTGGCTGTACAGTCTTCCGGTCAGCTCAATCTCTTCATGGGATGAGTTCGTTAAGGTCTTCCTTAAAAAATTCTATCCTATCCATAAAATAGCCCTCATGCGTAAGAATATAATGCAATTCAAACAAGAACCCAATGAGCCGTTCTGGAAGTACTTTGAGCGCTTTAAGGACCTAGTAGCCCTGTGTCCCCATCATGGTATAGAGAAATGGCGCCAATGCCAGATTATCTATGATGGACTGGACTATCAGACTAAGACTCTCCTTGAAACTATGTGTCAAGGAGAATTTCTTAAAAAGGATGAAGACCAGGGTTGGGACCTTTTTGAGGCTCTAGCGGAGAAAACTATCCAGTGGGAATCCTGCTCTGAGAAACCCACACCAACAACTTCCAGAACTGGTTTACATTCTATAGGATCCTCGATAGCTGCAGAGGCTAAGATAACTCAGTTGATGAAGAGGATTGAATTGCTAGAATCCAGGGAAAATTCTGTTGTTAGTCAAGTCAACCCATCATCAGTAGCTAGCCCATCATCTATGGCTAGCCCTGCACCTATAATCCACCCAGGTTGTACTTACTGCCATGATTTGAATCATGTGTTGGAAGAGTGTCCAGTGTATTACTCTCAAAATTTTCAGGAGAATACGAATGCCATGTACACCAGACCCACCTACAATCCTTACTCCAAAACCTATAATCCGGGATGGCGAAACCATCCGAACTTCTCTTGGAGTCAGTCTGGCCCTGAGCAGCCGAGACAACCATTTCCACATCAACAATACCCTGCTCAGGCACATCCACCGATTTACCACCAAAACCCACCAAATTTCAATTCATATCATAGTCCACCCAGATTCCAACCATATCAAAATTCTGTGCCATATCAAGCTAATTTTCAACCCCAGTATCAACAACAACAACAGCATCAACCACCCAATCCTTCAGATAAGAAAATTTCCGAATTGGAGAAAATGATTGAAACCTTGTCGAAAACCCAAGCAGCTATGATGAACAATCAGCAGCAGGATATGAATAAACTACAAATCCAAATAGGACAGTTGGCTAATTCCCTAACTGAAAGGCAAAAAGGAATGCTGCCTAGCCAACCTGTGCCTAATCCCAAAGCTCATTTTCCTCTGCACGAAGTTGAAGACTTGGGACCCAGCCAAAGCCAATGCCAAGCCATTCATATCCTTAGGTCTGGGAAACATATAGACAATAAGGTTTCAAATCAGTCTCCAAAATCTGTGCCAATACCACCACCTTCTGTTCCAATCCAACCCATGCAAAATAGTTCTTCTTCGAGTTCACAACCATCCACATCCCAGTCTAAAGGAAAATAGAAAGTTGATGAGCAAACATATAAGCCTGTTGTACCCTTTCCAAACAGGCTCAATAATCATAAGAATAATGCTCACATGGAGAAGATAAGAGAGATATTTAACCAAGTACAAATCAATGTCCCTCTCTTAGATGCTATTCAACAGGTCCCATCATACGCCAAGTTTCTGAAAGAGATGTGTACTAAGAAGAGAAAGGCAAATGTCCCTAAGAAAGTCTTTTTGGCTTCCAACCTGAGTGAATTGCTTAATGGTCCAATCCCTGTAAAGTACAAAGATCCAGGGAGCCCTACCATTTCATGTATCATAGGGCAGACCACTGTAAATAGGGCTTTGCTAGACTTGGGCGCAAGCATCAATCTTCTTCCCTTTTCTGTATACCAGCAGTTAGGGTTAGGCAATCTTCGTCCAACCCAGATGACCATACAGTTGGCTGATCGCTCTGTAAAGATTCCCAAGGGGGAGATTACAGATGTTTTGATACGGGTCGGGGAATTCATTTACCCCGTGGACTTTGTCGTTCTTGAGACACAACCCGTACACAATCACAGAGCGCAAACACCTGTCATTCTAGGACGTCCTTTCTTAGCCACCGCGAATGCGATCATCAACTGCCGAAATGGATCGATGCGGCTGACGTTCGGAGATATGACGAAGGAGGTGAATGTCTTCCGTCTGGGGAAGCAGCCAAGGGATGTGGAGAATGACTCTTTTGATGTTAACTTGATAGAAGGGTTAACCAGCGAACACGTGGAGGAGATGGAATATGAATCTGAAGAGGAATTTGAGTTAGAATCTGATGACCTAACTCTTGATCAAATTGTTGAAAGGACTACTAATTCCACCCCTATTCTTCCCTTGCACCATGAGCAATCATTGATAGATCCAGTCCCTTCTACTGAGCTTAAGGTTCTTCCCGACCATCTCAAGTACAAGTACTTGGGTGAGAAAGAGTCCTTTCCTGTTATCATTGCATCCAATCTTACGGAACAACAAGAAGAGGACCTTCTGAAAGTGCTAAGGGAAAATAGAGAAGCCATTGGTTGGACTATGGCTGATATCAAGGGGATTAGTCCTACTATTGTCCAACATAGGATTCACTTAACGGAAGATGCCAAGCCTAAACGAGACCCACAGCGTCGACTTAACCCTATTATGCAAGAAGCGGTTAGAGCTGAGATATTGAAACTATTAGACAATGGGATTATTTATCCCATATCTGATAATCAATGGGTAAGTCCGGTTCACGCTGTGCCTAAGAAAGCTGGCTTTACTGTTGTGGAGAATGAGAATAAAGAATTAATACAAACACGTATTCCAACGAAGATTCGAGTTTGTATTGATTACAGGAAACTAAATAGTGCCACACGTAAAGACCACTTTCCTCTTCCATTTATCGATCAGATGCTGGAGAGATTGGCGGGGCACGAGTATTATTGTTTCCTGGATGGATATTCAGGATATAATCAGATCCCAATTGCTCCCGAGGACCAAGATAAGACAACCTTCACCTGTCCGTTTGGAACATTTGCATACCGAAGGATGCCCTTCGGTCTTTGCAATGCTCCAGCAACATTTCAACGTTGCATGTTGAGCCTGTTCTCGGACATGGTGGAGAAATTTTTGGAAATTTTTATGGATGACTTTTCAATATATGGGGATACATTTGAACAATGCCTGTACCATCTGAAGCTGGTTTTACAACGATGCACGGAAAAGAATTTGACACTTAATTGGAAAAAGTGTCATTTCATGGTCAAGCACGGAATTGTACTTGGGCACAAGATATCAAGAATAGGAATCGAGGTAGACAAGTCTAAGGTGGAGGTTATTACCAAGCTCACTGAACCACAATGTTTAAAAGACATTAGATCTTTCTTAGGGCACGCTGGTTTCTATAGGAGATTCATTCAAGGGTTTAGCAACATTGCGAGACCTTTAACAAATCTCCTAGGAAAAGATGTACCCTTCATTTTTGATGAGGAATGTCACGAATCGTGGAAAGAGCTTAAGGATAGACTTGTCTCTGCGCCGATCATCTCTGCACCAGACTGGACCAAACCATTTGAGATCATGTGTGACGCCTCTGACTTTGCTATAGGCGCTGTTTTAGGACAGCGTATTGATAATAGGCAGCACGTGATCTATTATGCTAGCAGAACGCTAAACGATGCCCAACTCAATTACACGACCACTGAAAAGGAATTTTTAGCGGTTGTTTTGCGTTGGAGAAATTTCGACAATATCTGCTAGGGTCCAGGACCATAATTTTTACTGATCACTCCGCCCTGAGGTACTTGATGCAAAAGAAGGACGCTAAGGCAAGATTGATTCGATGGATCCTTCTTTTGCAAGAGTTTGACTTGGAGATAAAAGATAAAAAGGGCGTTGAGAACGTGGTTGCGGATCATTTGTCAAGAATCCCGAACGCACCTCATGAGAAAATACCGATTAATGAAGACTTTCCTGACGAGCACATTCTCGAGATACGTGGAGAGCCCTGGTATGCCGATATAGTGAATTACCTAGCTACCAGGCAAATTCCTTCCCATTGGTCAGGACAAGACAAACATCGTTTCCTGAGACAAATGCGGTTCTTCTTTTGGGATGAACCGTATTTATTTAAGTACTGTCCTGACCAAATTATAAGGAGATGCCTTCCAGAGGATGAACATCAGAGTGTTTTGACATTCTGTCACAAGTTAGCTTGCGGTGGACACTTTGGTCCACGGAAAACTGCGGAAAAAAGTGCTTCAGAGTGGATTCTACTGGCCCACTCTCTTTAAAGATGCCTATACCTTTTGCAAGCTTTGTGATAGATGTCAAATGACGGGTCGTATTACACAAAGAGATATGATGCCCCTCACACCCATCTTGGAAGTCGAAATTTTCGACCTCTGGGGCATCGATTTTATGGGACCCTTTCCTCTGTCCTACGGTAACCAATACATCTTGGTAGCCGTAGATTATGTTTCTAAGTGGGCTGAAGCGATTCCTACACGGACAAATGACAACTAAGTTGTCATTAAGTTTTTAAGAGAGAACATCATTTCGCGCTTCGGAGCCCCCCGTGCGATATTGAGCGACAATGGGAGTCATTTTTGCAATAGGGCTTTTGAAGCCTTGATGCGGAAATACTCTATTACTCATAAACTATCCACGGCTTATCATCCTCAAACCAATGGGCAAGTTGAGGTGACAAACAGACAGATAAAACTCATTCTGGAAAAAACTGTAGGACAGAATCGTAAGGATTGGTCCATCAAACTGACTGATGCCTTATGGGCATACAGGACCGCTTACAAGACTGTCCTCGGTATGTCTCCGTACAGAGTTATATTTGGAAAACCATGTCATTTGCCCGTTGAGTTAGAACACCGTGCACTATGGGCTTTAAAGCAGCTGAATCTAGATTTGGATAAAGCCGGTGTTCTAAGGAAGCTGCAGCTATCCGAGCTTGAAGAGTTACGAAACGAGGTATACGATAACGCTCGGATCACGAAGAACAGAACCAAGCTATTTCACGATAGATCCATTCACAGGAAAATCTTTGTTCCTGGACAGAAGGTTCTGTTATACAATTCAAGACTCCACCTTTCCCTGGCAAGTTGAGGACCAGGTGGTCAGGGCCATTTATTGTTCAAACTGTCTTCTCTCATGGTGCAGTCGAGATTCTTGACCCAACTAATGGCAACAAATTTACTGTTAACGGTCAACGTCTCAAGCCATTTTTTACCACGGAAGATATGTCACACGAAGTTCACGAATTGGGTCTTTGTGACCCAGTTTATTTGTGACATTTTCATCTGTATAGTTCCCTGCATACTTTCCTGAATATCATTTTGGGGTCCACATTTGTAAATACTTTTCTTTTACACTTTTTGTAAATACAATTTTTTTTTTTTAGGATTTTTTTTGCTTATTTTAGTTTCACATTCCTAAGAATTCTCTTTCCTTAGGATTCTTTTTCAAATTCCTTTGACCAAGGGTTGTAATATTACCTTTGACCTAGGGATATTTTTTGAAGTCCCTTTTTACCTACCCCTATAAAAACACTCTTTACTTGCCTCTTCTCCCTCAAACGCCGAATCCCTTCAGATCTGAGAAGCCTCTTCCAAACCCGACCTCTGTCAAAATTCCCTTCCCCAGATTCTTCAACTCTGCCGCAAAAACCCTTTCCTGGCCGCAGATCCACTGCATTCCGGCCATCTCTCGTGTTCAGAAAAAGTCTGCTCGGCCGATTTCCTCTGCCGGTTGTAGATCCAGAATAACTTTTTCAACCTCTTTCCCGAGTGCCTTCTGCACTGCTGTTTGGATTTCCCCCCAAGATCTCCGGGGGTGGTTTGCAACTTTCTCTCTCTAAATCCTTTGTGTTACAATTCCTTAGCATAGATGGCACCAAATTTGTATGCGGAAAGAGATTTTTCAGTGCTATTGAATGATAGTATGGGATATGGACATATTTTAGTGGATAGGATACGTTCATGGAGTTGGTATTCATTAGTCTATGATAATAACGACTATGATGTGTATTATTGCCCCGAGCTTGTAACGACATTTTACAATGCAATTGATTATGCATCTGTGCACCATGACACGTACCAATTTGTATCGCACATGCCATTCGGTGACATCTTTGTCACCATTCCACTTATTGCTGAATGCACAAATGTCCCCAGTTATCCCCACCACAGCGAACCCCTACCATTGATCGATTACATGCCTATCATGGGGGCTCGCTGTACAATTCAGGATCGTTGGCTCAAAGCCAACACGACCTTTCGAAATGTTCATTGCGTTGGACGATGGGTCCAACGCAACATTTTTGGAATTGAGCACCAATCTTCCTTCAACAGGCCTGTGTTACAAGTAATTCATGATTTAATGACACAAAACCACACGGTCTGTTTAAATAGGGCTATCTTCCGTGCTATTATTGACAACTCCTCCCGCACTCGGGGAGCAAAGCATTCTCATGCCATACTAATCACACGTCTGTGTAGACATTTCCTATCAGACGCTGTCTTTAATTCATTTGACCAAGTGCCTGTTACTATAGAGAGACCCACAAGTTCTTATAATAGCTGCTTGCACGCACTCTGGACACCTAGTGCACAGCTAGAGGATTTACCTGTGGAGTCTTCCTCGGAGGAGAGTTTGGAGGAAAGAGATGACCCACAGTTTTGGAGGCAGGAGCCCCCCACCGATACACGTTCCTTCATGTCCACCATCTGGAAGGGCATGAAGAAGATTTTTAAGGGGCAGGTGAGGCTGAGGAAGAAGGTGGAGGAGGAATCATCCAGGTTATCCTCCAGGTTAGATGGTATTGAGGCGACGTTGAGGAGGACACAGTCGGCAGGACCCAGTACTACTGCGGGTCCAAAGAGGAGGAGGGAGTGACTTTTTACCTTACCTATGTCATGCATCATTTTTATCTTGCATACATTGAGGACAATGCATGAGATAGGTATGGGGGGTAGACACTAACCTAGGATTTTTTTTATTAGGTTTTCTTTTGTTTTTAGGATTTTCACTTTCTTTTAGGTTTTTTTTTTTTTTTTTTAGATTTTACTTTTCTTTGTAGATTTTCTATTTTTTGTTAGATTTTATTTTCTTTTAGAAAATATATATATAAAAAAAAAAAACTTTTTGAAATAAGAGACAAAGTTTTGATCTATTTTTAAGAAAATTAAGATGTATCTTAGAAATTAAGAAAGCCTTAATTATGACATCTTAAACCTAGTTGAAATAATAGATCTTGTTTGAAATTATAGGATAAGTAAGTAAAATTGGGGAGATATTTTTATCTTGAATTAAGCCTTAGATAGTAAGCACTTCACACTTACACAATTTTTGGGATGGAAACAAAGACCTAAAATGCCATAAAAAAAATATATAAAAAAAAGAATAAAACATCACTTATTAAGCTGGATAACTATGCCTCAAGAAGCATGGTTACTCACGCCTAACGGTGATCTCACTTATTAAGCTGGATAATTGTGCCTTAAGAAGCATGGTTATTCACGCCTAACAGTGATCAAAAAGAATAATCCCCTTTAGTTTTGTGGCCTTTTTCACTCGAGTCCTTTAACCCGAGGGATGTTTTCTCATCTGATGCCCTAGAACCATCTGGTTTGGGAGTCATCGGTTATAGGCTCGCTACATGGGTGAACTAGAAAGCCTAAGAAAACTAAGGGAAGAAAAAAAAGAGAGAGAATAAATAAATGGCTTTATGGTTAGAGTTGAAATCCCAGAAATTTTCACTGAACACGGTGTGCATACTATCTAGGTTTTATGAAAGATAAAATATTCAATCCAATTTGAATTCTTACCTTAATTAATAACAAGATCTTGCATGGAGACTAAGTTTAAGGAAGAATGATTATAGGTGGACTTATGACCTTAGATCACTTATATTTTTGCAAAAATAGTTCGAAAACATGTCTCTCTTTCAAAATGCATTTTCAAAACACTAACATTTGTTTTCTTTTTTATGGATTTTGTGGGTGCAATCCGCTGAAAACCCTCAGGAGACAACACTCCTCCTCTAGGGTAACCTAGAGGTTTAACGGCTTGTTGCACATGCTCAGTACAATCGTGTCACCTACGAAAGTGGTGTAATAATTAGTTAGGATTTTATTTTTTCTTTTTCTTTCATTTTTGCTCGAGGACGAGCAAAAGCTAGGTATGGGGGTGTGATTGTTACACATATTTGCATTTTATACCACCTTGATACCTTGCATATTGTATATTAATGTGATTTTTAATCCCTAGTTTCTCTATTTTTGCAGATCCACACTTTAAAGAGAAGAAGTCATTAACCACTTTAATTAGTGATAATTAAAGGGGTTAAATCAAAAAGAGCCAAAAAGATCAAATCAGATCTCACCAAGATCCGCGCGCCAATTGGAGAATCCAAGTAGTCCACGTGGCTAACTACCCAACTACCAAATCCCACCAGAAAATCTGGGCCCAACGGCCCAGATTCTGCCGCAGATTCCGGGATTTTCCCGCGTATCTGCGGCAGTTGAGAGGCCGTTGGGGCCCGGATTTTGTGGCAACCACCAAGGCTCCAGAAGCTTCTCAAAAATGTCTATAAATAGGTGACCAGGGTTCGTGCGTGCAGGCAGTGAAGAGAGAGAGAAAATTAGGGATTTGTTGTAATTTTTGTTCTAGGTTTTTAGTTCTCTTCTCCTTCCTCCTTGAGTTCTAGACAAATTGAGAGAGAGATTTCAGTTTGAGAGCTTGTAATCAAGAGAGTGACACTCTTGAATCAAGGATTCATCAATGGAGCTTTCATCTTCTCTTTGCAAGACTTGAGTATGATTTCTTTTTATATGCTTTAATTTCTTGCATTTAATTCTAGTTCTAGTTTAATTGCTTAGATCTTTGCTTTCTTTGGAGAATTGTAGCTTTGTTATTAGTTTAATGGAGGGCTAAGTTCTTGTTGCATGGCTAGCTAAGACTCACCTAGCTACTACTATCTCTTGGTTGATTGTCTACTTCAATTCTTGCATAATTCTATGTTTCTTGTGAATTCCAATGAAGTATGGTTGTATCCTTTGGTAATGGCTTGTTAGATCTCCATATGAATTATGTGCCTCTTATAAGAGTCTTTGATGAAACATAAGGATGGATCACCAAGGATGTGTCACTTGTGTAGCAAGATCAACTCATGTACTTCAAGCTAACTTTGTAGTTAAGCTATGAATGTTCAAAAGAGTTTTTGATTCTTCTAACCCTAGCACTAATTGAGTACTAATCCTAGAGTTCCTCAATGAACATCTATTAAGAGAGCCTATGATTCAAGATGAGGCTTCAAGTTAACAACAAAGGAACACTAGTCTTCAACAAGGGAAACAACACTTGAATATGCAAGTTATCTTTAAATTGCCTATGATTCAATATGAGGCAATCTTGCAATCAACATAGAGTTAGTATGTTAGCAATGAGGTGTAGTTAGGCTAGCCATGTATCTTTCTATCAAAAGAGTTTACACACTTTCTTCTAGCATTCTTTTCTTTACATTACACTTCATTCTTTTCATTTCTTTTTCCACAATTTAATTTCTTTTTCCACAATGAACCAATCACCATTTCTTGTACATTTCTTGCAATTGTGTAATTAACAAAGAAGAGATCTCGTTTCTTTTTCTCACTCATATCGTAACGCTTCTACGCTAGCTCTCCTTGTGGTTCGACTCGGTATAGCTATATGCTATAGCGAAAGATTGGACAAGGTATATCAATTACATATTTGAAGTGAACAAGATCAAAGGTGAACTCTAAACCTTATCTTTAATACCTAATTCTTGTGCAAGAACTTCACATACCTTGTTGATATTCAATCACTCAGCATAAGCCAAGTCTTAGCTCCGCCTAAGGCAGTTAGACTGAAGAAGCATCAAAAAGGGCCAAGTCCTAGCCTCGCCTATATGGCTAAGCCTGACTGATCCAAAGGGACACAGTCTTAGCCCCGCCTATATGGCAAGACTGGCTCAACCTCGAAGAGACTAAGTCCCAATTCTTGCTTATGTGGCAAATTTAACAGACAGATTCAATAGATCAAGATAGGAACTCTGCATGAAAAAGTCTTTTCCTAATCAAGCGAAAATGATAGCTTCATCGAGAAGCTGGAAAATAGGATCGAATCCCTTTCTGAAAATCAGCCAAATGCAAAGATCCAGGGAATTTGATCCCTAAGATAGCTAGTAAATCTAAGGGAGATGAACCCTCTGAAAGTCACCGGATGACCGAGACTTACCAGCTCTTGGCCGGTTCGTGATCAGAGTGGGCGCCCCCATTATTTCAGAGATCTGAGTCTCCTTTCCTGGGCAATGAAGGGATGTCATGGACACACTTTTCAGAAAGAGAAAATATGTTTCTCTGAAGAGGACTTCAAGTGTCCTATTTATAGGCCTCATGGCCTGATCACACCGCCGCTACCTCAAACTTGGAAGCGCGGGGCAAATTTAAAGCATTTAAATGCTTAGCCTCGAGGAAAGGAATAATCTCCCTCGATAAAAGCAAGAGAGGTTATGTCAACCTTGGGAAAGGGAATAATCCCTCTTGTAACTAGCCGAAAAGCAGTTAGCCTCGGGAAAGGAACATCATTCCAAACACCGAGTTAACGCGAAGTTATCCAGACATGAAGCTATCCAGACGCGAAGCTATTCAGAATCGCGAATCTACATGATTCCTCGGCGAACTTATTCCAATCTGGAATCAGAATTGAAAGCGAAGCTGAACTCAACCATTATGGCGACGTTCGCATACTATCAATCAAAGCAGTTCAAAGTATTTCGGAGTCTGAGCCAGTCCATTGCAGACTTACGAAAACTTTGAAGGGGGTCTTGTTGACACTCTAAAAAAGACAAGATTCCTAATTGGCCTGAACAATGTCTAACTTGTTGACTTCTACAAAAGACAAGCGGCAGACAAGCTGACGACTAATTCTTCACCCATCTCAAAGGGGATGAATCAGCAACTTGGATTCTACTGATCCAGCGAAGCAGACAGTAAGCCAACAAAAGCTCGTGAGAAGGCCCAGGAAGGTCCAGAGACACTAAGTTAGCTCAACACTTAGTCTCACACGAGCCCATGAGACAAAGTCTCGCATAAGAAGCCAAAGCTGCTTAGCATCGCAGAAAGCTCCTTCACAGTTTCGCTACGAGCTAACTTACAACTTCGCACAGAATTTCTCAGTTAACCCACAGAGAGTTAGCTTCGCTCGAAGCCCCATACAGCTGCGCAAAAGGGTAATTGATAAGGTAACTTCGCCACAAAGTTATCCAACTCCGCTGAAGAGCTTTCTTCTAACTACGCCAGATGCTCCTTCCAGCTCCGCTGTGAGCTCGACGCTGCAGCTCCGCTGCGGGTCTTCTATGGTCACCTTTGACCAATCAAATCTCTAGATAAGATCAAATCCAGATAAGATCAAATCTAATTGAGTTCAGATTTGGCAGTTGCTTGCCATAATCTTTTGACTCTCCCAATCAGGTAAGAAGATCAGAAGAAATCTTTTAGTTATTTGGAAAGAATCAAGGGCGCATCCCTCATTTAGCAGAGCGGATCAAGAGATCACCACTACTTGTTATTCCTAGCTTCGCAAAAGCTATTTCTAGTCTCGTGGCAAGGCTACTTTTCAGATTAAAACAGATTGACTCAATCTGTTTTCAGATTTTCAAGGGACAATTATACCCCTGCTCTCTCTATAAATATCGTACCAAAGGCGTACAGAGGACGGACCGAGACCCCCCGAAGAGAGAAAAAAAGACAGAGACCTACTCTCTTGCTTCCAAGCATTTAGAGAACTACTTCTCTAATCAGGGTGCTAATTCCCTAAGATCTTTCTCCCTTTCAAGGAATCTCCGGAACCAGGAAAGAAGGAATTCCCAAGTGGAGGTAGCTCGAGAAGTAACAAGAGGGTTCTACCAACCTTCTGTTCTCCGATTCCCCGAACCAGGCAAGAAGGGAATCCCATCAGGCAGCAGTCTGATTGTCTGATTGATCGCATCATCAAAGGGATAAAGTGATCGCGCGCTGATCAGATTCCTACCGGCGCACTTCCCTAGAAATCTCAGAGGAAATCTACCTGTAATCTTTTTACTTCAAAGAATTACTTGTAATTTAGCTCCTCGACCCCTTTTTGTAAGTTTTCCCCTTTACAAAATCAATGGAAAATAGTTGGAGGTATTTATAGATGGATGGAGGTAACCATATGCATACATGTTTATATTTCTGTATCTTTGGTATGCATGGATGGTTGGCATATGTGTTTAATGACGTATCATATATATGCCTTTGTTATGCATTTAGATCTTTATATCATATTCTTTTATATGCATATGTTAAGAGGGAGCTTCACTTTAGGTCTCAACCCAAAATTTTTGTAATAACTCCATATGTTTTGTCATCATTAAAAAGGGGGAGATTGTTGGCCAAAAAACCATTAGCCCTAAGTTTTGATGATTACAAACCATATATAGTTAGATATTAACAAGATTGCTTAAATGAGTTTCAGGTAAAAACATAGGTTGATTAACAGCTCCTACATAAGACTCACACATTTGGAAGCCGCGAAAATTTAGATCCCAGAGCCTAACACACTAGAAGAGCTCCAGGATCAATCAAAGTTTGAGAAGACTATAAAACAAGATTTGTATCTTTGCATTTTTCATTTTAGTTAGGATTTATAGTCTATTTGTCAAAACTGAGATGATAGAGGTTGATAACCTTGGGATTGCCACACACACATTTGATATTGCTTCATACTTTCAAACAAAATTTTATTACACAATTTCTTATCAAGTTTCAGAAAAATGAAGTTTGAAAAAATCGGTTTTTGGAAAAACAAGTTTTTGGAAAAACGGTTTTGTAGTTTAGAAAAAGAATTTTTATCAAAATATAGTTCAAATTTTATTAGTATTGATCTATGATCACACTCTGGTCTTTTCAAGCTCTAGAACTTTATTTTGTATCTACCCGTCTAAAGAAAATTTATCGAAAAAAATATAGACTTCAAAAGTTTTCCCAAAACTGTTATTTTGGCCTTGTCCGGTCGACCACAACGGTCGACCGCTGGCAGAGCAGAATTGCTCTATCGGTCGACCGGGCGGTCGACCGACATGCACCAATGTGCATGTGTGCCATCGGTCGACCATCCCAGTCGACCGTCAGAAAGAGCAGAGCTCTCTATTTGTTCTGGTCGACCGACAGAGAGTGTTCACTCTCTGTTTGGGAACTTCGGTCGACCCTCCGGTCGACCGCTTTCCCAACGGTTGAAAATCTGACCATTGGCGGTTGACCGGCTCGGTCGACCGACAGCAGACCAAGTCTACTGACAGGCTGCCAACGGCTATATTCTATTTTGTCTTTTGTTGGGACTTCTCCCAACGAATCTATTAACTTTTCAAACCCAGTTTTCATCCCCTATAAATAGTGAGAGTGTTATACAACTCAAACACAAGATTTACAAGTTTAAGATCAAGTTTTTCAAAAGTTTAGCCTTTTAGCAAAAGATTTTCATTGAGCCATATATTTTCAATCCTTGAGTGAGCATTCTCCACTTCTCTACTTTGTTTTAGCACTACACAATCCCTAAAGTTTCATCTTCTCATCTTGGTTGTAGGATTGTATATGTGAGCTTAGTTTGTGGTAAAGTGTTGATCACCATTTTCTCAAATTGTGAAGTTGTAGGGGTTGCGGTCTCAAGCGAGCTAGTGAGCTCTAAGTTGGTGTTGCGGCACCGTGAGAGAGGACAAGTGTGTCTGAAGAGTTCTAGTGAGAACTTGTATTAACGATCCGGTGGGATCAAGCATAGTGAAAATCCTTCATCGTGTTGAAGGCGGGGACGTAGAGCAATGGCTCGAGCCTCGAAACATGTTCTCGTGTTTACGATTGTCCACTTATCTCTAAACTCTACTCTCTCCTTTACTTGCTATTATTTGTCACTCCCTTGTAAGTTTTAATATTGTTGTTATTTATTGTTAAATAGTTTTTAATCCGCATTATTTGCCACTAAGTATAGCCATCACCTATTCATCCCCCCTCTAGGTTATTTCAACGTGTACCACATAAGGAAGAGAGATCAAGCTCTACTATATGTGTAATACACTTTAACATGAATCTATATATAGAGGAGATGTTAAGATCCTCTTGCATATAGGCAAAACATATCAACAAATGTTGAAATCATTTTTAAAATAAATTTTTAAAATTTCTTGAAGTCAACAAAATGAATTATGAAACTAATGAAATCAAATTGTAATTGACAAAACAAAAGTTGGTGCCATTTGTCGAGAAAAAAATATAAGATACCAATAGTAGATTTTGTTACCAATTTAAGGTGAAACATGAAGTATATTTTGATACCAAATAAATACCAATTGAAATCAATGCATAATCTTGTAAAGATACCAATTAATATTTGAAATAAAATTAAGCTTAATATAAACATAATTTGTGCTTTAAGAATGTAAAGATATTGTAAAACAAATACAATCAAACCATATATATGTATGTATGAAAATGAAAATACCAATTGACATTTGAAGCATACATATATAAGAAACAAATATAAGTATACAAAAATAAAATTCCATGAAGATCATGTGTATAACTCATACCTACCACCCTATTCATGCACAAGTTTAAAAGATATTCAATAAGGGTATATAAGGCATGGTCGCCCATCCAATCGCCCTTAGTTGGTAGTGACTTTTAAAAATTATGATTTGAAAATATTTTAATATATTTGAAAACTCTACCATTTAAAGAATAACGAATAGTTTTAAAGATAATTTTGCAAACTTATAATCCTTCAAGTAAGGAATAAAACATGAATATATTCATGAGAACATGAAAATCACACAATAATTGACACTTAAAGTCTATAAAGCACAAGAGATTATCATGAATCCAATATCATGAGTAAATAAGATGATGTAGAGTACAAAAATCATATAGTGAGCATAATCATGGAGATAGGCAATGAAGCTTATATGAAATTCCTTTATAAACGTGAACATCATAAAAATTCAATTTACATCAAAGCAAAATAAACTTCAAAGCATATGTATGTTTTGTCTAAACTAGAGTATACATACATTTCTCAAATATAAATGAGTCCATAATAGAATATTGTATGAAAAGCAAGTAACTCTAGGATAGACGTGTATATCTAAAGTTTTCAACAAATTTGACATATACATGAAAATAAATACATTTTTATGGAAAACATGTACAAAAATAGGGAATACATGTTAAGATGCAAGAATCATCAAAAATAAGGTTATACAAGTACATCTAATGGGTACAAGTCAGCAATAAAGTACAAACATATAATAATTAATGTGGCTCACCAGTTGTACAAGTATAAACACAAGTTTTAGTAAAAACTACATCTAAATAAATAATCAAAAACATGAAGTGTAAAATCATAAACAAACATGATCACTAGAGTAAATGCACGTACTTTAGAAATAAGATATACACAATAGCTAAATTATAGTGAGAACACAAAAATAATAGTCCATATAAATATAGGTGTATCTCAAATAATATTTATGTATATCTCAAGTCTAATTAACATTTCATTTAACATAATAAACATGGAAAATATGAAAACCAATACATGATAAAAACATTCATGTAAAAATATGTAAATAAAATGAGGAGTTAGATATAGTTACCAAAACCAATATGGCTAATCTCTAGGTCTCCAAAGCATGGTGGTCCTCCCATCAAACATCCTTGAAGGTGATGCATCCAATGTAGTGTCCATCAAGCTCAAACGCATCCACCATCGAGGCACCAAAACCCTCACGTCAAGTGAGAGCCCACACCTACATCAAATACAATAGGAATGGATTTTGATACCCATACCTTTTTGGGTTCATGGGGGTTAGCACCTTTCCTAACCCAAACAAACTTGTTTGCAAAATTTAAAATATTTATTCTATCATAACAAAACTTTGCAAGGTGGCCCATACGTTCACAATGTGTACAAGTGTACACATGAGCATACACAAAATCATGTGTGTGAGCATGATGAGCATGTGTATGTCATGGTTTGTGTGCATGAATATGTGGAGTTTATTTCTTTAGAAATATAGATTCCAATCGTGTGTGGTTCATGGCACATTGGCTTAAAGTAGAGCTCAAACAATCTACACTATTCTTCAACATGTAAATATAATTTTCAATTGTTGAAGAAGAAGTAGAGCATGCATTCTTATCAATAGAGGGTATAACAATGAATCATGACAAGAATGAGAAGCCAAATCATTTTTCAAAAAATATTTTCATTTGAAACAAATTTCAATTCTTTTGAAATCAAAGCAATTTTATTTTTCAAAGAATTGTTCTCCTTTAAAACAAAATCGAGTTTTGAAGACAAAACCTCATTATTCTTCAAAACATCATCACAATTATTTTTATTCTTTAAAATTTTATTTTCTTTTAAAGTATAGTCAACTTGAGTTTTCAATGAGTCCCTTTCATTTGAAACCTCAACCATCTCTTGTAAAGCCATGTTTAGCTTTGAAAACAAATTTTTATTTTCTTTTAACTTAAATTTTTATTTTTCAAAACTTTGTACTTTGAAAGCAAGTTTTCACAAAACATAAATAGTTCTTCATTTAATGTATGTGCATCCATGTTATCATCACAAGCAAAACTAGCACTATCATCTAGTTGAGTTTCCGAAATTACCTCAAGGGAGTCATTCCCTTGGACTATGAAACAAGCTTGGTTGGACTCTTCTCCACTAAAATCTTTCTCCACATTGTTGGTCATTTGTAGCTCGGGAGAGGTCAATGTATTCCATACTGTAAAAGCGAAATCACAATGAGAAACCATAAAAAATTGATCTTTGCTAAGTGTGTGTGTGTGTGTCTAAGTGCCACTAAGGCTTGCGCATTGGCCTCTATATGCTTGTAATTATCAAGATAAGATTTCTTGATAGTGCCAAGGTAAACATGTAATCCTAGGGCTTTAAGATATGCACCCATCTTAAACTTCCACATATCGATATTGAAAACATCTACATGGGAGGGGCAAGAAAATCCGTCAATGTATAAAATATATGTGTGCAAAGCAATACTAGATTAGCTATCCAAGGATCTCACTCTTAGGTGGTTAAACCGAATATCAGGAGCGTAGGTTCTGATACTAATTGAAATACACCTAGAGGGGGTGAATAGGTGTACTAGTAAATATAAAGACAAATGATGTGAAATTTAAAACTCAAATGCAACACACTATGTGTAACCAAGAGTGTGCCCAAATTTTCCGTGAAGGACTCTGGAATTACTCAAGATTCCTCAAAATTAAAAGTTGAGGTGCTATATGAACCTCTCTTGGTTCAACACAAGTGTGAGTATACACAAACTATATCCAGCATATGGATATTGTTGGCCCAAGAGGTTACACTCTCCAATTGTTTTGTGTTTTGATGATGACAAACCAAATTAGAGCTATTTGGTACTAACAAGTTTTGTTAAGATGAGTTTCAGGTTTTGTACCATGTTTAGAGACCATTCGCTTAGCTATTGCAAGAACTTCTAAGTTCCACAAAGCAAGGAAGGCAATTTGCTCATCAAGGAAGGATCATAGAAGAGAAGGCACTAGCAAGGCATTGGATGGCTCAAAGACGTGAAGATTGCTCAGAGGTCCTTAGGTTTTGTATTTTTAGTTTTATAGCTTGTTAAAGAATAGAGATTAGGTTTGAAGCTCAATCAAACACGTTTTTGCGCATATACTATTTCTTAGTTTTTTCCTATAAAATATACAAAAATATTTTAGTACAAAATCTTTCTTCTACAAATTTCTTTTTATGTTACATACTGAATTCCTGTTTAAAATAGTTTTGTTAAAAATATTTTTTCTTCTCAAAATTCTGTCTTTATTTCGTTTTCTGACCTGATCCGGTCGACCGGCAGTCTACCGACAGTCGACCGAGTCTGTGTCAGGCTGGTCCGGTCGACCGGACCAGTCGACCGAGGTCCTGGCAGAATGCACGTATCCGTGTGCATGTCTGTCGGTCGACCGGGGCAGTCGACCGATATTTATTTTGAGTCACAGTTTGTATCAGTCGACCGGGTCGGTCGACCGATAACCTGTAACGGTCGGAATTTTGTACTACCGGTCGACCGGCCCAGTCGACCGATGTAGCCGTTTGAACAGTAACGGGCAGATTTTTAAGAGCTGTTTATTTTTGTCTTTTGTGTTTAAAAATTCGTTTAAGGATATATTTTGATCTAATTACCTCCTAAACATCAGTAATTATGTTTTATCCCTAAACCCTAGCCCTCTCCTATAAATAGGGGTGTTTGGGGAGAGATTGGTTACAACAATTATTGCTAGAAAATTCAAAAGTTTAAGGCTTTCAAAAGAGACTTGTTTCTTGGTTTTTGTGCTGAATTTCTCACTGATTTTCTGAAGGGTTTTTCAAATACTCTCTGATTTGATTCTCTTTTCTCCTTACACACAAGAGCTTCATTCCTACTCAATATTCTCTAAGGACCTTTGTAAGGGAAGAGATATTTGAAAGAGAGAGTTTGTGATCTTTTGACTACCAAGATAATTACTTGTTCTTGAGATTGTAGGAGTTGGGTACTCCATTGTATTTGAGATCTTTGTGATAGTGGAAGTGGTCGGAATCCTTCTGGGGAAGGCGGGGAGTAGAGTTGGGTGCTCGAACCTCGATAACATATCCTTGTGTTTGCGATTGGTTTACATTCTTGCAATTATTACTCTACTTTGCTTGCACTTATTACTTGCTCATCATACTTACTTGCTTGCATTCATCTTGTGATTCTTGATTGTGATTGTTATAGCTTTAAATTTTTAAATTGCCCTTTGTTTAGCATTATCACCTATTCACCCCCCCCCCCTCTAGGTGATTTTCAATTGGTATCAGAGCTTGGACTCTAGGTTTGGCTTAACATCCATAGAGAGATCCTTAATATTTGCTAATCAACATTCATTCATTCATTCTTTCATCACTAGTAAACATGGCCGATAACATCAAAACCCCTTCTAAATTTGATGGACTTAATTTCCCAATTTGGAAGGTTAGGATGACTATATTTTTGCAATCTTTGGGTAGCTTAGTGGCCAAGTCCTTGACTAAACCCTATGTAGCACCCGATAGTGATGAGAGCACTTGGACCGACTTCAACTTTAGAGAATATGAGGCTAACTCCAAAGCCCAAAACTCCCTATTAACCGCCTTGAATGAGGATGACCTTACACGGGTAATTCATTGCCAATCCGCCTATGAGATTTGGCAACACTTATTGGTCACACATGAAGGGACTTCACAAATCAAGAGAGCTAAGATAGATCTCTTGAGGTCTCAATATGAATCATTTAAAATGCTTGATGATGAATCCATTGATTGTATGATTACTCGTTTCACTAAAATTACAAATGGTCTTTCTTCATTAGGTGACGTCATCTCCAACGATCAAAAGGTGCGCAAAGTGATACGGGCTCTTCCTTCTTCATGGGAGATCAAGGCCACCACCTTAAAGGAGTTGAACGACAAGGACGAGATGGACATCATTAGTCTCATTGGGAACCTAAAGACCCATGAGATGGAGAAGAAGGCAAGAGAAGAAGCCACTACTTCAAAGAAGAAATCCATAGCCTTCAAGACTTCATCCACCAATGATGACGATGATGAAGACGAAGAAGAAGATGAGGAGCTAACTCTACTTGTGCGGAATGTCAAGAGGTTGTACCGAAAGAACAAGTTCAACTTCCGGAGAAGATTCGAAGGCAAAGAGGAGCGGAAGATCATTTGCTATAATTGCCGCAAACCCGGACATATCATGGCGGATTGTCCGGAGTTCAAGAAGAAGATGACTTCCTCCTTCAAGCCAAAGAAACCGGAGGAGAAGAAAGCCTACAAAGCAACATGGGATTCGGAAAGCGAGTCCGAAGAGGAGGTGGATCAAGCTAATATGTGTTTCATGGCAAACACACCTAAGGTAACCCCTCAATCCCTTGATGATGAAGATGATGAACTAAGTAAGAAAGTTCTAGTTCATGCCTTTGTAGAACTTTCTGAAACTTATGATAATAAGAAACTTGAATGCTTAAAATTACAAAAGAAGTTGCTTTTCTTAAGAATCAACTTGCCATTGTTTCTAAAGAAAAAGATGATGTTTCTTCTAATTTCATTTCCATGCAAAAAGAATTTTGTGCCTACAAGAGTACTTGTAAGGCAAAATCTCCTATTATTGATGAAAAAGAAATTTCTTCTTTTAAATCTAAAATGAATGATTTTGAAAAAGTTTTAAAAGATTGTGCCTTTAATACTAAGAAACTTGAAGAAAAATTTTCTAAAAAACACACATCTCATGCTAAGATTCCTCATGCTCACACTACACCTAACACGTCTCATGTTCATGCTCACAATGCCCATGCTCACAAATCACACACTCATTATGCTTTTAAATATGGTAGAGTGTATAGATGCACATATTGTGGTAAAAATGGACATTTAGCTAAGTTTTGTTATGATCAACTAAATAGAACAAATAATCTTGTTTGGGTTCATGACACTAACCCTAGAGGACCCAAGAAAATGTGGGTACCAAAATCAAGTCTTAAATTGTTTGATGTAGGTACACACCAAAGCTCCAAGACGTAGGGAGCGGTGGTACCTTGATAGTGGTTGTTCAAGACACATGACATGGGACATCAACAACTTCACAACCCTATCAAGGTACATGGAAGGTGGCACCGTCACCTTCGGGGATGACTCCAAAGGAACTATCATCGCTATAGGTAACATTCAAATTGGTGCATCTCCTATTATTGAGAATGTTGTTTTAGTTGATGGCTTGAAACATAATTTGCTTAGCATTAGCCAACTTTGTGATCGTGGACTTAAAGTTGTATTTGATGATACTTCTTGCAAGATTTTTGATGTTAAATCCGATATTTGTATTCTCACCGGTTTTCGTGATAATAATGTTTATATTATTGACATGCTCAATTTAGATTGTTCTACTAAATGCTTGAATGCTTTTGATGAAAATTCTTGGCTTTGGCTTAGAAGATTAGGACATGCATCTTTTGACCATATTTCTAGGATTAATTCAAAGGAATTAGTGAAGGGTATACCTTGCTTGAATTTTGAGAAAGACCGCATTTGTGGTGCGTGCCAACTTGGGAAACAAATCAAGTCTTCCTTTAAACCAATCAAGGATATCATGTCAACTAGGCCTTTAGAATTAATTCATATGGATCTTTTTGGACCAACTAAAACTAAAAGTTTAAATGGAAGTAGATTTGCATTTGTTTTGGTTAATGATTTCTCCCGTTTTACTTGGGTTTTCTTTTTGCAAAATAAAGATCAAACTTTTTCTCATTTTAAGATTTTTCGAAAAAGAGTTGAAAAAGAAAAGGGTCTTCCGATTTTGAGAATAAGGAGTGATAGAGGTGGTGAGTTTATTAACCAACTCTTCATGACTTATTGTGATGAAAAGGGAATTAAGCATGAAACGTCTTGTCCTAGAACTCCACAACAAAATGGAGTTGTAGAAAAGAAAAATAGAACACTTCAAGAGATGGTTAGGACAATGATAAGTGAATATGACCTCCCTCAATATTTATGGGCCGAGGCCGTAAACACCGCATGCTATATATCGAATCGTATTTATTTATGCAAAAATTCTTCAAAAACTTCTTTTGAAATATATCATTCTAGAAAACCTAATGTTGCATATTTCAAAGTTTTTGGATGCAAGTGTTTTGTTTTAAATACTAAGGATAATTTGGGTAAATTTGATGCTAAGGCTTATGAGGCTATCTTTGTTGGATATTCCTCTACTAGCAAAGCATATAGAGTTTTCATTAGATCTTCTATTACCATAGAAGAATCCATGCATGTTAAATTTGAAGAATCTAATGTGGTTGTTGAGAATGTTGTAGAGATTGAACCATTAGGTGAAGACATGGAGAGACTATCCTTGAAGGACTCACCCGCTCAAGAAGAAAAGCTAGACCCTATTGGTGAAGTTCAAGAGGATAAGGAGGAAAGCACTCAACCGCTTCCTAAAGCTTGGAGATACGCTACAAATCATCCTAAGGAGCTCATCTTGGGTGATGCATCTAAAGGAGTCACAACGCGCTCCAAACTCCATGACCTATGTGGTAACTTTGCTTTCATTTCTCATTTTAAACCCAAAGGCATTCTCGAAGCCGAGACAGACCCATATTGGTTGCTTGCCATGCAAGAGGAACTCAATCAATTTGAGCGCAACTAAGTTTGGCACCTTGTTCCTAAGCCCCACGATAGACCAATAATTGGTACTAAGTGGATCTTTAGAAACAAGATGGATGAGTCCGGAAATGTCATTAGGAATAAAGCTAGGTTAGTGGCCCAAGGTTACACTCAAGTTGAGGGAATTGACTTTGAGGAGACCTTCGCACCCGTAGCACGGCTTGAAGCCATACGGATGACACTAGCTTTTGCATGTTTTAAAAATTTTAAACTTTTTCAAATGGATGTGAAAAGTGCATTTTTGAATGGTTTTATTAATGAAGAAGTTTATGTTTCTCAACCTCCCGGTTTTATTGATCATGTTCATCCCGATTTTGTTTTTAAACTTGATAAAGCTTTGTATGGATTGAAACAAGCTCCAAGAGCTTGGTATGAAAGGCTTTCTAGTTTTCTCATTTCAAATGATTTTATTAAAGGCAAAGTAGACACAACTCTCTTTACTAAGCATGTTGAGAATGATATTTTAATTGTGCAAATTTATGTTGATGATATAATTTTTGGATCTACTAATGAGCTTTTATGCAAGGATTTTGAGAAGGTAATGCAATTAGAATTTGAAATGTCTTCCATGGGTGAGCTCAATTTCTTCCTTGGACTCCAAATCATGCAATTGCAAGACGGAACCTTCATTAACCAAGCCAAGTACGCAAAGGAGCTAGTAAAGAAGTTTGGGCTTGAAGGATCAAAGGCTTGCAACACTCCAATGGCAACTACAACCAAGCTTGATAAGGACGAACAAGGTAAAAATGTTGATATTAAATTATATAGAAGCATGATAGGAAGTCTTTTATATTTGACGGCAAGTAGGCCGGATATCATGTTTAGTGTGTGTCTTTGTGCTAGATTTCAATCGTGTCCTAAAGAGTCTCATCTTATTACGGTAAAACGCATTATTCGTTATATTAAGGGCACTATTGGAATGGGTCTTTGGTATCCGAAAACTATAGATTTTTCAATGACTAGTTATTCGGATGCCGACTATGCGGGTTGTAGAGTAGATAGAAAGAGTACTAGTGGGACATGTCAATTTCTTGGTAATTGTCTTGTTTCATGGTCCTCTAGGAAACAAAATTCCGTAGCTCTCTCGACCGCCGAGGCGGAGTATGTTGCCACGGGGGCTTGTTGTGCACAAGTCCTTTGGATGAAACATACTCTCCTTGATTTTGATTTGCACTTTGATCATATAAAAATATTTTGTGATAATACTAGTACTATACACATGACCAAAAATGCAAATCAACATAGTAAGACCAAGCACATTGAGATTAGATATCACTTTCTTAGAGATTATTTTGAGAAAGGTGATATAGATATTGATTATGTTTCCACGGATTTACAACTAGCCGATATTTTCACTAAACCTCTTGATTTTGCTAGATTTTCGTTTATTTGTGGAGAACTTAATGTTTGTATTATTGAATAAACATGTTTTTCATAACCTTTTTTGATGTATGACAAAAAGGGGGAGAATAAGTTTACATGGACAAAAATAAGTTCATTTGGTCTTGGTTCCATATGAATTTATATGTTTTGTTTTTATGAATTTTTGTGTTTTAAATATTTTTATGAATTTTTGTGTTTTAAATAAATTCTTGTGTTTTAGTTGTTTTTGGTATTTTTGGTATCAAGAGCAATTTTTGTGTTTTATATATTGTGTTTGTTTTAACTGGTTTCAATAATTGGTGCATCATTTCAATTATTGGTTTCCAGAGCATATTCTTGTGTTTTATGTATAGCATAATTTGAGGGGGAGTTTTTTCCTCCCTATATTTTTGTTAATAGCCTATTTGTTTTGTCATCATCAAAAGGGGGAGATTGTTGGCCCAAGAGGTTACACTCTCCAATTGTTTTGTATTTTGATGATGACAAACCAAATTAGAGCTATTTGGTACTAACAAGTTTTGTTAAGATGAGTTTCAGGTTTTGTACCATGTTTAGAGACCATTCGCTTAGCTATTGCAAGAACTTCTAAGTTCCACAAAGCAAGGAAGGCAATTTGCTCATCAAGGAAGGATCATAGAAGAGAAGGCACTAGCAAGGCATTGGATGGCTCAAAGACGTGAAGATTGCTCAGAGGTCCTTAGGTTTTGTATTTTTAGTTTTATAGCTTGTTAAAGAATAGAGATTAGGTTTGAAGCTCAATCACACACGTTTTTGCGCATATACTATTTCTTAGTTTATTTCCTATAAAATATACAAAAATATTTTAGTACAAAATCTTTCTTCTACAAATTTCTTTTTATGTTACATACTGAATTCCTGTTTAAAATAGTTTTGTTAAAAATATTTTTCTTCTCAAAATTCTGTCTTTATTTCGTTTTCTGACCTGATCCGGTCGACCGGCAGTCTACCGACAGTCGACCGAGTCTGTGTCAGGCTGGTCCGGTCGACCGGACCAGTCGACCGAGGTCCTGGCAGAATGCACGTATCCGTGTGCATGTCTGTCGGTCGACGGGGCAGTCGACCGATATTTATTTTTGAGTCACAGTTTGTATCAGTCGACCGGGTCGGTCGATGATAACCTGTAACGGTCGGAATTTTGTACTACCGGTCGACCGGCCCGGTCGACCGATGTAGCCGTTTGAACAGTAACGGGCAGATTTTTAAGAGCTGTTTATTTTTGTCTTTTGTGTTTAAAAATTCGTTTAAGGATATATTTTGATCTAATTACCTCCTAAACATCAGTAATTATGTTTTATCCCTAAACCCTAGCCCTCTCCTATAAATAGGGGTGTTTGGGGAGAGATTGGTTACAACAATTATTGCTAGAAAATTCAAAAGTTTAAGGCTTTCAAAAGAGACTTGTTTCTTGGTTTTTGTGCTGAATTTCTCACTGATTTTCTGAAGAGTTTTTCAAATACTCTCTGATTTGATTCTCTTTTCTCCTTACACACAAGAGCTTCATTCCTACTCAATATTCTCTAAGGACCTTTGTAAGGGAAGAGATATTTGAAAGAGAGAGTTTGTGGTCTTTTGACTACCAAGATAATTACTTGTTCTTGAGATTGTAGGAGTTGGGTACTCCATTGTATTTGAGATCTTTGTGATAGTGGAAGTGGTCGGCATCCTTCTGGGGAAGGCGGGGAGTAGAGCTGGGTGCTCGAACCTCGATAACATATCCTTGTGTTTGCGATTGGTTTACATTCTTGCAATTATTACTCTACTTTGCTTGCACTTATTACTTGCTCATCATACTTACTTGCTTGCATTCATCTTGTGATTCTTGATTGTGATTGTTATAGCTTTAAATTTTTAAATTGCCCTTTGTTTAGCATTATCACCTATTCACCCCCCCCCCCTCTAGGTGATTTTCAGATATATGCAATATAAAGTAATGCAAAATATAAGAGAAATAGAGTTGAGAGATAGTGGATCAAACGTAAACAATAAGACATGTTTGAGGTTCGAGCCACTGCTCTACGTTCCCGCCTTCACACAGAAGGATTTTCACTATGTCCACACAGGACTTTTCACAAAGGGACCTCCACTGAGGAATTACCACACTACACTTGGAGTACATAACACTTTTCTCAAACACAATCATCTCTACATAAAAGGGATAGGCACAAAGTCAAAGCAAAGAAAAGATTAAAATCTTGGTGATCTAATGATCACAAACAACACTTGGTGATCATAATAGACCACAAATAATTTTTTTCTCAAAAACAAGATCCTATAGATAGGATTAGAGATGATATCTCAAGTGTGAGAAAATAAAGTGTTTGGAAAAGAGAATAACAAAGAAAAACACTTGAGAAAACTCTAAATAAATTTGTAAAGAAAGATCAAAACAAATTTCCCAAAGACTCACTTTTCTTTGATTTTTCCAACACTTTGAAAATAAATTAAAGATAAAAATTTTAGGCTCAAAAACTTCTCTTAAACTTGCTATAAAACACTAAAAAAGATGGGAAGAATAGCTCTTAAAAATCTTGGTGATCTAGAGATCACAAGCACTCTCTTTGTAACTCTCTTACAAAATCCCCATAGAGTCAAATGTAAACTTGAAATTCAAGGATGTAAGTGAGAGTGAAAATCAGAAAGAGAGTTTTTAAGAACAGAAAAACTCAAATAAAACTTTGAAAATAATAGCACAAAAGCAAACTTGAAACTTTTCTCTTTGAAAGCAAAAACTAGATTTTCAATAAAATTTGTTGTTGTGAAATATTCAATCCCAATGACCCTTTATATAGGTTTCAGAAAAACACTTTTAAAATAGTTTTACTAGGTCTAAAGAGGAAGAAATTGACCTTAAAAATTCAATTTTTTAAAAGAAACATGTTTTAAAACTATTTTTGAAGGAGCTAGCCATTACTGCCAATCTGGCAGTCAGTTGGCCAATTTTGAGCACAATTTTCAGGCCAAAAATTTCAGAATTTAGAAATAAGTATATAGAAATAATTTGTAAATCTTTATGTCTTCTTTCCAATGCAACTTATATCAACTCAATATATTTTCAGAGTAGAAAGTTATAAAGAAAATACTAAATGGTAACAAATCAAAAACTGTAAACTGTTTTCAAAACAAGAATAGTTCAACCTAATATTTAACATCTTTAACATTTGAATCAGAAATTGATTATTGAATAATAAATGTAGCCTGAAAGTTATCTTTGAAATACAATTTAAATCATATTAATTTAATATAAGAATAAAAGGTTATGATAAGAAATCTATAAGGGTGTCGAGCAGATCAGCAGAACGGTCGGTCGCTCGGTAGACCGAGAGAAAACCCGAGAGCTTTTCAAACTTAGTCGGTCAACCAATCGGTCGGCCGATCTCTACTGCAGCAGACCGGTTGGTAGACCGAGCTCAAGTCATATGAGCTTGTGCACGTCTTGTGCATGTCGGTCGACTGCTCAGTCGACTGGCTCAGCCTTCAGTCGACCGGTCGGTCAACCGCAAGCAGCCTAAAAACACATTTTTCAGGGTTTATTAAGATCTTTTAAATGTATTTTAAATATCATAAATCTCCATAAATACCCAAAAGAATAAGTTCATTTGAAAAATCAACACATATTATAAATATGTGAACTAGTTTTTGAGATATAGAAATTTAATCATGAAAACCAAAACTGTATTTTCCAAAAACCAAAGTTTTGTATAAGTGTATAAGCTTGAGCAATTCACAACTAATCTATCATTTATATTATATCCTAAAACAAAATTCTAACTAAAACAAACTGAGGTCTTCTTGTCGATCTTCATCTTCAAGATGACTCGATCCAAACACGATCCAAATGAGCTTTACTATAACCGAGTGCTAGATGCGATCTTGATGCGCGAGCTCTTAAATCATCATGTGTTAGCTACAAAACTTGATTTTGAAATAAAGCTGAAAAAAATACAGAAGAAAACTCTTCTGTTGGTAGACCCGTAGGTCGATCGCCAACGGTCAGATTTCTGACCGTTGGGGATAGCAGTCAACTGGTCGATCGACCATCATTCCCAACCAAAGAGCTAGTCGGTCGACCGGGGCGGTCGACCGAACCCAACCGGGAGCAAAGCTCTTGCACTCGATCGACCGCCCGGTCGACCGAAGTGCACAAATGCACTTTGGTGCATGTTGGTCGACCGACAAAGCAATTTAACTCTGCCTACGGTCGACTAGTCGGTCGACCGACAATGGGCCAAAAGCAAGGTATGGAAATCATTTTGAAAACATTCTTTTTCCGACAAAATAACTTTTGATCTTTAAATACAAAATAGAGTTCTGCGGACTTGTAAAACTAGTATGTGATCATGGATCAACACAAAACAAACTTAGAATCATATTTTGTAAAAATACTTTCTAAATCGAAAACCTGATTTTTTCGAAACTCATTTTTCTGAAACTCGATTTTGAAAACAATAAAGAGAGTAGTTATGAATTCTTTTAAAAACACATAGAAATGTGTGTGTGTATGTGTGTGTGTGTGTGTGTGTCAATCCCAAAAGCTATCAACCTATGTCATCTTGGTTTTAACAAACGGCTATATATCTTATCTAAAATAAAAAAAAGTAAAAATACAAATCTTGATATAATCTTCTTTAGTATACTTGATCCTTGAGCTCTTCTATCTGCTTTGGCTCTGGATCTACATCTTCTTGGCTTCCAAATGTGTGAGTCTTGTGATGGAGCCGAAATGTAACAAATAATTAACCTGAAACTTTGTTAAACAAAATTGTTAGAAATATAACTACATATATTTTGTTATCATCAAAACTAGGGCTAATGGCCTTTGGGCCAATAATCTCTCCCTTTTGATGATAACAAAATACTTGAATTATCACAAATAATTTAAGAAGAATCTTTAAGCGAAGATCCCCCTAAAACATGCATATATCAAAATGTGACATATAGGTTAGATGCATCAACACAAGCATATGAATAAGATATATCAATCAAGCTCTATGCAACACATCTATGCATATCAAGATTACAGAATTATAATGGTGTATTCATAGTTGGTTTTTTCCAACCAACCAATAATCTCCAACCTCCAAAACAAGTGGTAGATGGTTAGTTTACAAAGGATACAAAATAAATACAAACATACCACGTATCACACACAGAAGATATGTATCAAATATATCAACAAAAAGAAAGAGATATATATCTTCCCAAAGACAATAGTGATATCATAAAATAAATTGGTCCATATAGAGGTTCATGCCAACCTCAAAACAAGATGCGTACCACACAATAAGTACTGCAATGCAAAAACACATGTCTACTAAATACTACATGTTCACAAATAAAAGTACATAAATAAAAACTCAAATAAAACACCCAAGATAACTCCCAAAGATAACTCCATATAGAATCTCTCTCCCCTTTTTGTCATCAACAAAAGGGGTCGATTCTCTTAAAAGTTGGGATCTTCAGGAGGAGCAGGTGCCTCGGAAGGACCTGGAGGAGGTACTCAAGTATCAAATGGAGGATCCGATGTAGGAAAGGGCTACGAATGGCCTCTCAAAAATGGAACAGGCCAAGCGTTCTTACTGTAAGTCTCGTTGATACAAGTCTGGAGATAGCGAATAGAAGCACAGATGTACTACAAGTCATTATCAACTCTTTGCTACATTCTTTGAAAATTCTCAGACATCTTCAGATCATGCTCCCGAAGCTGAGCAGACAGAGCTGAATATGGATCAAAAGAGGCAGAAGAGGCTGAGGAGGATCCAGGAACAACAGCAGGAATGATAGGAGAGAGCTAAGGAGCAAGAACAGGCTCCCTAGCATGCATCCTCTTTAAAAGAGTAATGTTGATATCAATTGACGGTTCGATGGACCGTTCAGTAGAAAGATCAAATTTTAGTTATTTAGGGAGGCGGGTAATAAGCATCCCAAATGGAAAGTGTCAGTTTGGGATCAGGAGGTGCTCAGAAGCCGGTTAGTTGAAGATGAGCTTGTGAATATTAACTCTAATACTTTTCAGAAAGCAATAGATCAAGAAGGGAGCAGAACCCCGTGCATAACTATATTCTCCTGATTTTGGCAGGAGATTATAGAATACGATTTTGGCTAGGGCTTGGGCGGTGAATGTATAATACTTCACCTCCTCATTCCTAACTAAAGCGGGGTTGTCATCATCGTGAAGTAGGAGAGAGGCGGTGAGGGCAGATTCACCGTTAGGATATTCAAACTCATGGAGATCAACATTGTATATATCTACACCCTTACAGGAGAGGTATAGCAGATGAGCAAATCGATCCAGAGAAATATTTATGTTCTTGCTCAGAACCCTAGATCTGACGTGGTTGTTTTAGAAAGTCAGATTATAGCAAAAATAGTGCACAAGCTCAGGATAAACAGGTTCCTTAATGGTGACAAGATGTTCATAGGAGCTTATGTTTAAAATGTTAAGGTGCTCAAAATCAGCGAGCATAACAGTTCTACCATAGATAATATGCTTTTTATGAATTACTGATAATCTATGAGAAGTATTTTGAGAAATAAAAGGATTAAAGGATGGTTCAGGTTACTTACCCTCTCAGATATAGCCCTTTTTGATAGGGGGGAGATGATAAACAAAGATTTGGCACAAAATATAGAAGAATTACTAGAAAAATTACAAAATCAAGAGATTTAGAGAGATGAGAGATTATAGCTTGAAAAACCAAAAAAACTTCTTGAAATCAAGCAGATCTGGAGTGTAGAGTAGAGATCCAACTAATTTTAGGGTTTGATTTGGGATTAGAGGTGATTTGGGAGGATTAGAATGAAAGGGGTAAAGGAAAATAGGGTGGAGATAGAGAGAGTGACGATGGAGGAAGAGAAATGAGAGAAAATTTGGGTTTTTAGGTTTTATAAAATGGGTAAAACATAGCCACATTTGACTCACGATCGATCTCCCGGTCGACCAGGTCTAGCTGAGAGCAACTCAGTTACAGTCGGTCGACCGGCCGATGGACCGGCTTTAGGCCAATTTTTTTTTGTAAAATAGGCTACTTAGGTCGACCGCCCGGTCGACCTGAACTATTCCAGGTTAACTCGGTCAACCGATCGGTCGACCAGGACAGCCCTAAAAACAGTTTTAAAAAGTAAGATTTTAGGGCTTTGAAAATTATTTTACTTGCATATTTTTATACATAAAACACCAAAAATCTTATAGGCATGAAAAACACATAAAAATGATATCAAAAAAAATTTTATTTTTTTATTAGTTTATTAACAATATATTTTCAATAATTAATTAAGCTATTAAAAATAAGATATTGAAGTCGAATACCCTTAACGGGTTCTGAACTTCTCCTCGTCATTCCTCTAGATAAGAGTTGAGGCGCGCAATTGCTATCTTGATTTATTGCTCAAATATGATTTAAATACAATGCCCAATCACAAGATAGAATTTTAGGCAAAATATATACATACATGTACATGAGCAAATAAATTAATCTATGTACGCATACATGCAATGATATCTATCAACCAAGTGTGCATGAAAAAATACTCTACATATGGGTAAGCAAATCATGGGCTAGTAAAGAACAAAAGCAATGTTAACAAACTAGCTGAATTGTAGATAAACCAAAACAAAAGTTAAACATGTATGCACAACTAAAGCATATAATTATAAAAGAAGAACTAGCTGATCCTACGCATGTATAGATCTAACTAGAAATAAAATTTTCAAGTAGAGAAGTTACCAAACCGTGGGCAATCTCCAAAATAGGTGCCTCTTGATAGCGATGCAGTGTGACGGTTGATCCTTTGAGCTTCGATGCATCCACCACCAAGGCACCATTTCCTTTATGTCTTGGAGGACGACAACACACCTATGTCAATCAAATTTGGTGTGTTCTTTGGTACCCAAATCTTTTGGGTCCTATAGGGTTAGTACTTTCTCGAGCCCAAATATTTTTTTTAACATATTTAAGTTAGCATAACAAAATTTTGCTAAATGGCCTTTGCGGCCACAATGTTCACATGTGTATACTTTGCCATACATGAAAGCATGCTTATGTTGATGTGCGTGTGTGTGTGTGCGCGCGCGTGTCCATGTTGTGCATGTTTTTCATGGTGTGTATTAAATAAATGAGATGTGTGTTTCCTTTGGGTTTCTTTCCTTTGGAAATATTGAAGTAAATTTGTTCATGTAAAAAGCACACTTTTTCAAAGTGTTATCCAAAACATCAAGATGCTTTTGGATATCCAAAAATACATTTTTGTTAAAAGTAATATTAGGACTTTTACTCATATAAACAAGTTTGTATTTATTAAAATCCTTTTCATTTTCTCAAAAGAAATGGACAAGTTATTTTCTCTTTAAAAATAATTTCTAGGTTATTCTTTAGAAAATCATTTTCCTTTTTCAATTCTTTATTTGTGCAAGAGACATTTCCTATCTATTTTGTAATTCTTCGAAAAACTGTGTTAGTTCATTCATAATTAAATCATTATCTTCTAAAGAGGTTTTGAGATTTACCATGAAAGCTTCCTCTCTATTTGCCATGAAGCAAACGTGTGCGGCATCAATTTCCTCTTCAGAATCTGTTTCTGAATCATCCCAAGTGGCTAGCATCGCCTTCTTCTTCTTATGCACATTCTTGGAGGTAGTGGCTTAAAGTGAGGGGCAATCCGCAATGAGATGGCCTACCTTCTTGCAATGAAAGTAAGGACCCATCTCCTCCTTCTTCTTTTCGAATCTCCCTTGGTGTCTTCCTCTTCGGAAGTTACTTTATCTTTCCTTCTTGTAACACATTTTGTCCACTTTTCTAATGAGCATGGAAAAGTCCTCATCACTGTCTTCTGACAATTCTTCTTAATCAAAAGATGATGGAGTAGCCTTGAAAGCTATCGCTTTCTTCTTTGGAGTCTCCCTTTCTTCTCTTACCTTCGTTTCCATCTCATGGGTTTTGAGATTCTCAATGAAGCCGAAGAAGTCCATCTCCTCTCTATTGTTAAGCTCCTTGAGGGTTGTTGCCTTGACTTCCCAAGCTTTGAAAAGAGCTCTAATAACCTTCTGGATCTTTTGGTCATTGTCAATGGTGTCACCTAAAGAAGATAAACCGTTTGTGATCTTGGTAAATTGAGTAAGCATCTCATCCATACTTTCATTTTCAAGTATATAAAAATTCTCATATTGAGAACGGATCAAGTCAACTTTAGATCTCTTGACTTTGCGACATCCCCTCATGAGTAATGATAAGATCATTTCAAATCTCATATGCGGATTTGTAATTAATTACACGAGAAAGATCATCATCATTTAATGCTTGTGTAAGTGCATATTAGGCTTTAGTATTGGCCTCATAGTCCTTAGCAGTTGCTTCAGATCATGTATCCTCATCACTGTGAGGTTCAACAAATTCTTTGTTAATGGCCTTGGCAACTCTAACTCCTAAGGACTTAATGAATAGGTTCATTTTTTACCTTCCAAATAGGGAAGTTTAACCTATCAAATTTGGGTGGGGACTTGATGCTAGAAAAGTAGTGTGATGCCATAAAAATAAGTATAAGTGCACAAACAAATAACAAATGCAACAAATGAATATAGCCAACTAAAAGGATCTACCTAAGGTGGTTAAACCAAAACTAGGGTTAGGCTCTGATAACAATTGTAAATCACCTAGAGGGCGGAATTGGTGATGGCTATACTAAATGACAAATAATGCGGAATAAAAATTTACTTGCTAGCAACCTAGCAAATGCCAGTCACAACAAAAGAAATACTTGCATATAAGTAAACAATATAAGAGTGCAAGTAATAAAAGAGAGAGTAAAGTGAAGAGAGAAAGAGTAAACAATCACAAACATAATAATTTATTTTGAGGTTCGAGCCACTGCTCTACGTCCCTGCCTTCAACACTATGAAGGATTTTCACTATGACTGATCTCACTAGATCATCAATCCTTTACAAGTTCTTACTAGAACTCAATGGACTCACAAGTTTCGCAACACCAACACGAAGCTGACTAGCTCACTTGAGGCCGCAACCTCTACAACTTCTCAATAAAAAAAATCGGTGATTTTCAGTTGTTCACAAATGGCTCACAAGCACAATCCTATAACCAAGATGAAGAGGTGAAACTCTTTGGGATTGTGTAGTGAAAATAGATTGTAGAGATGTAGAGGGAAGGCTCAAGCTAAAAATCAAGAATATGAAAATTTGACTCAAAAGGAATCTTTTAAGAAAAAGTTAAAACTTGTAAAAACTTGATATAAACTTTAGAAATCTTGTTCTTGAGTTTTCTTACAGTATCACTATTTATAGGGGATGAAAACATGAGTAGAAAACCTAAAAGAGTGATTGAAAAAAGACCCAAAAAAGACGAAACAGCATATAGCCATTGGGAAAAAATACAGAAGAAAAGTCTTTTGTCTGTCGACCAGCCGGTCGATCGCCAATGGTTTGGTTTCTGACCGTTGGGGATAGAGCAAACTGATCGATCGACCACTGTTCCCTACAAGAGAGCTAAACTCTATCGGTCGACCGGGGAGGTTGACCGGACCCAACTGAGAGCAAAGCTCTTGCAGTCAGTCGATCGCCCGGTCGACCGAAGTGCATAAATGCACTTTGGTGCATGTCAGTTGACCGCTCAGTCAAATGGCAGAACAATTTAGCTCTGCCTACAGTCGACCGGTCGGATGACCGACAATGGGCCAAAAGCAAAGGTATGGAAATCTTTTTAAAATTATTCTTTTTCTGACAAAATAACTTTTGATCTTTAAATATAAAATAGAGTTCTAGGGACTTGTAAAACTAGTGTGTGATCATGGATCAACACAAAACAAAGTTAGAACCATATTTTGTAAAAATACTTTTCTAAATCAAAAACCCAGTTTTTCCGAAACTCATTTTTCTGAAACTCGATTTTGAAAACGATAAAGAGAGTAGTTATGAATTCTTTTTAAAAAGACATAGGAGTATGAAATGTGTGTGTGTGTTTCTGTGTGTGTGTGTGTCAATCCCAAAAGCTATCAACCTACATCATCTTGATTTTAACAAACGACTACATATCCTATCTAGAATACAAAAAGTGAAAAATACAAATCTTGATATAGTCTTCTTTTGTATACTTGATCCTTGAGCTCTTCTATGTGATTAGACTCTGGGATCTACATCTTCCTGGCTTCCAAATGTGTGAGTCTTGTGATGGAGCCGAAATGCAATAAATAATTAACCTAAAACTTTGTTAATCAAAATTATTAGAAACATAACTACATATGTTTTATTACCATCAAAATAATGGTTAATGGCCTTTGGGCCAACACTTATTTTAAACTTAAATCTTGAAAACAAGTTTTAAACTAGTTTTTATGTCATACTTAAAAAAATCTTGATGATTTAACATTTCATTTAAGAACTGTTTCAAAAAGAAGTAAACTTTTTCAAAATTCATCTTATGTATTTTACTTGATCTCTTCTAAGAATCAAGCCTTAACTTCGGCATATGATCTAGTTGAAGCTTCAATACTTCCAAGAGGAAAACACAATTGAATAATAGAAGAGTGAGCTCAGATTTCTTTTTATTAAATACAAACAAACACAACATCTTCAAGCTTATTAAAAATCATCCTCTCTAAAACCTTTTTCAAATCTTAAAGTTTTCTTTAAATCACTTCTCTACTCTCCATCTTCTTTTTCATCAAAAAAATACAAACACTAAAACTTATTTTTTTCAAAATACCGAAAAGCTTGCATCGCATCTCTTCTTGTGGACACAACCCGTTAGCCCTAAGCTACACAATATTTCTCTAATTTCTTGCAATAAACATGCACCAAATATTCATATTCAAATTCCAAATACATGTGTGTGTGCATGCACCAAACATGCATCAAAAAGAAAAACATGCACCAAATATTACCAAAATGAAAACATATAAATTCAAAAATAAAAAAAGGATACCCTAACACCAAAAAGAAAACATGTGTGTGTACTTGCGCGCGCGCAAACACACCACACCACCACACACATGCAAACGCATCAAACATGGCATACACACCCTACCACCACCACCACCCTCCCCCCACACACACACATGTCAAGCATGACACAAGCACACATACCACCACCACCACACACACATATTAAGCATGGCATACACACACAAACATCAAGCATGACACACACACCCCTACCACCCCCACCATCATACACACACCCCCACATCAAGCATGATACACTCACACATCCACTACCGCCACCCCCACACACACACACACATCAAGCATGATACACACACCCACCACCACCATCACCACACATAGACACATAAAAAATGGCACAGATAAAACACAACCAAACAAAATTGAAATTATATGATTTTCTCCATCCTATTCTTTTAAGAGGCCATCAAAGATCCTAATTTTGATAAGAAAAATCATACTACAATAGATTTTTGTTGTAATTAACAATATCAGTATCACACAAACAAATCAGCAAACATATTGACATCTGAAACTAAAATAGCTTAAGCTTGGGTATATGAAAACCATTCATTTGAAACTTAAAGAACAATCAAACTCACCAGCGTGTGGAGCTTGATGACGGTTGAGGCACTAGATGAGGATGAGATGGTAGTGAAGACGCTGGAGGAGGATGATATGGCAGTGACGGCCATGAAGAAGGTTGAGATGGCGCTAGCGAAGGAGAAGATCATTGGATATGGAAGTGCTGGAGGAGACGAGATAGAGGGTGAAGGAGTTGAATGACGTTGAGCCGGTGAGGAGGGGAGAGAGTTTAGGTTAGGGTTAGGGTTAGAGAGAGGGGGAGAGTAAGACAGAGTGAAAGAGGGGGGAGAGAAAGCTCAACAGAGTGAAAAAGGGAGAGGGTGAGCCGGGAGAGGAAGGGCTCGAGGGAAAAAGAGAGGGAAGAGAGATGAAAGAAAGGGAGAGAGAGTGTGTGAGACAAAGCGAGAGAAGGAAGAGAAAAAGAGCTCGCGAAGAGGGGAGAGTGGAACTGGTGGATGAGAGGCTCAAAGGAAGGGGAGGGGAGCCGATGGAGGAGGGGCACGGGGAGAGGGGAGAGGGGGAGAGAGTACGTGTGAGAAAGAGAGACAAAAGAGGCAAGACAGAGGGGATCAAGTTAGGGTACACAAATCACGGGATTATCAGAGGCACGATTTTCAAAATTGTATTTATCATTGGTTCTTATTAAGAACCAATGTTAAATTCAATGATTCGACATTGGTTGTATCTGAACCGACATTGAATCTTTTGAATCCCACATCAGTTCTTCCCAATGACTGATAAAGAATCTTTTTTAAATTACATCAACATCCCAAATCAGTTCGTTACAGAACTGACATGAAATATTTTTATATTTTTTCAAAAATATTGGTGCCACTCATCGTACTCCATATATTTACAAAAATGCCACCATATTTTATGTAACACTCCGTTCCCAGAATACGTACTTAGATGCGTATTCAAATTTTTTTAATCATATTTTTTCAATTTTCTTCCCATATTTGTTTTGTTTTATGAATAATTATGTGATTATCTTGCATTGGATCCAGATTCGTGGACTCGGAGTCAGCTCTAGTCTAAACTTGGGACTCGATCCTACTGTATTGCTCGATTTAACCTTTCTGGCAGTTAGATTTGATTAATTTCAGTTTCAAACACTATTTTTCAATAATTTAGAATTTTCATGATTTTTCATATTTTTTCTAAAATCTTTTTATAAAAACCCTAAAATCAGGATTAATTGGTACCGCTGGTTTATTCCCAGATTTTTTTTAATTTTTAAATGGAGTCAAATTTCAAGAAACTACTTTCACATATTTTCTTAGAATAATATTTATTATCTAAATATATTTTTCAGGGATTTACAGAATTTAACAGATTTCGACCAGATTTGGTGTCAACTAGAGTTGGCGGTCAATTTTAGGATTTTTAATTTGAAAATCATAAATAATTTCTTAAAACTGATTTCACTATAATTCTTAGTATAATATTTTTTATTTTTGAGAATTTTTTTGGAACTTTTTGAGATACTTGATTTTCTGACGATTCCCGTATTTTTTCGAAAATTTTTCGCATCCGCGACCAAACCCGGGATTTCACCATTCCAATTATTTTTCAATTTTCTTTCAATTATTTTTTTTCTTTTTTCCCTTTCCTTTTCGTTTTCCTTTTTCCTTCCTTCCTTTTCCTTCTACTATATTCTAAAAACTTCTCCATTCTTCTACAACATTCTACATCCTTCCGCTAAAATATCTTCTCCAAAATATCCCAACTCACTCATCACCCTCTCTCATCACCCATGGCTGGCAATTACTCCACCTCCCATCACATATTCGAAAAAAAAACCCTAACCATAATCCTTTCCCTTCTACTTTAAACTCCAACTCCAAAAACACCTCCATTTCTTTCTCCTTTTACCTTCATTCCTCCATCAAAACCCCATAACCACCAACTCCTCCATCTTCACTACAACCACAATAGCTATAACTTCTCCAACTCCCTACCATCATCTTCTTTCACCTTCATCTCCATTTATTCCATCACAACTCCTAAACTCCCTCATACAAACCATCTCTTTTACCTTCTCTAAAACTACCACCACCACTTAATCCTACAACAAAACCACCATCCCACCACCTACTCCTAGGCTAGCCACCATCCTTGGATAGGGGTGGGGCTCCTCTTCGATGGCAAACCCTCTGACGACCGTTTCGGCGACTACTCCGGTAACCACTTCGCCAACAATACCATCATCATCTTCACTTCCACCATCACAGCACCACCTCCATCACCTTTATTTCAATATCCAACACCACCACCCTACACCCCCTTGGCCGGCCACTACCATAAGCCTAGGGCTGGCCCCCTCTACTCTGGCGACATCTCTGGCAACCATTCCAGCAAGTACTCTGATGACAACTATACCACCAACTTCAACATCAACTTCCACCACAACTACAACACTTTTTTCATCACCACCTCCTATCTTCTCCTTCCATCACCACCATATTCATTCTCACCACTATGACACCATTCCCATCACCTCCACTCAACCTATAACATCACCATCACCATCATCTTCATCACTTTTCATTTTTCCTTCTCTATCAAAATCCAACTACATCACCGTCACCAACACCAACACCCTTCCCTTCACCTCCTACCTCTCTTCCTCCTTGAGGCTAGCCACCCCCTTAGCCTCCCTAGGGAGTTTTCATGCCTCCCCAAGACCGGCGACCATCAAGGGGCCAAGCCCCTCCTCCACTTCTCGCTTCGGTGTTTTCCCACTACGGTGTTCGCACGCATAGCGTCCTGGAGTCTCCGACGTTTTCCTCGAGATTTGAGATTTAGGCGAGTGTTTTTTCTCGCATCACCGAGCTTGTACTGTATTTGGATTTGTGTTGTATTTGTGTATGTGGCCTTATATATTTGTACTAGGTTGTATGCGTGTAGTGGTATCATGTGCTGTATCATGTGTTCAGTGTAAACGATATGATATTTGTGCATGTGTTGGTAGTAACCATGCAGGTATATATGTATAGCCTTCGGGGCTTCTGCCCACTTCCGAGCTAGCTACCCAATTGGTTTAGGCCTTGCACCCTTATGGGTTACGTGGTAGCTACCGAGGGTGCGCTTAGACCCCGGGCTTACTTTAGCCCGGCTTCACACCTATATAGATGGTCTAGTTACTACCTATTTAAATGTATGATTGTGTGATACTAACATCTTGTGCAAGTACCCTCGTACTGACTCTAAGCTTCTACCCACTCCCGGACCAGCTACCCAAATGGTTTTAGGACTGCACCTTTATGGGTTTCATAGTAGCTACCGAGAGTATGCTTAGACCCCCACTTACTCGAAAGAGGAGTGTACTTAGACCATCAGGTCTCTCATGCTCCGCCTGATAGGCATGCTTAGCGCTCAGCACTTTATTCACTAGATTCGCCTAGGCAAGATGCTGCCTGATTTTCTACTCGCATTTTAAGCCGAGTCGTCGCAGTAACCCCCTCAAGTGCTTTAGTGACTAACCACTGTTCGCTATCCATGCCTCCAGCTTACTTAGCTCCGCTTGATTGTATTCATCCATTGCTATATACTTGCTATGCACATGCTTGATATGTTAACAATTACCATGCTATCACTTGACATCTAGATATTGACATCTTGACACCTGTCATCTGCATACTATCACATACCCCTGTTATGATATCACTTATCACCTGCCACCTGTCATCACATGCTCTCACTTGTCACCTGCCTGATATCACCCTCATATCATGCTATCATCTGACATCCAACATGATATACCTGACTCTTATAATTATCACAATAATAGGAATGATGATCTGACATCTTGCTTACATCTTGATATATTCCAGAACAAACCATGTTGGCCCAAAGGCCTTCTACCCTAGTTTTGATGATGATTAACTCATGTAGTTATGTTTACTAATAATCTTGTGTTGTTTAAGTTTCAGATCATTAACCAAGATATTAGTTGGTGATTAGCTTCAACAAGGAGTTTAGAAGCTTTTCATGGTGATTCCGGTGCCAAAGCTTAAAGATCATACCTTTGCACTCGGTGGATCACGTTTGGGAGCAAGTCAACTTGAAGATGGAAGGTCATCAAGAAGACTTAGGTATCCATAGTTTAGATAGTGTGTTTTAGATCCATTTGTAAAGCTTGGTATAGTTGATATGCTCAAGTGCACAAACACACACGTTTTCATGTTTTGGAATTGGTTTTCATGAATGATTGATCAAAACAAGTTTACATGGTTTATATGTATAATAGATGTATTCTAGTTATACATACATGCTTAAACATCTTAAACAAACTTATTTTGACTTTCCTATTCATGTATTGAAAAATCAAGTTTGATAAAAATACAAGTTTTGTTTTTGATGAAATTTGCAAGACTCAAAAATGAATTGATATGATTGATATATGTCTTGAAATTTTTATCACTAGTTTGTGTTTCAATATAAAATGTTAAAACAAGTTTTGTTGATTTTTAGAAGACTTAAAAGATTTTTCAAAATATTTTTAAACTGTTTTTCTGACCCAGATTTCTGTTCCAGGCTTCAACCAGTCGACTAGTCAACTGACTAGTCGACTTGGGATGAAGTCGGTCGACCGGGCCGGTCGACCGACGTGCACAGATTGTGCACGTTTGGCAGACACAGGGACGGTCGACCGTCAGGGTCGACCGGGTCTGAGAGCAGTGCTCTCTGTTTGTTTGGGTCGACTGTGTCGGTCGACCGTGTTTGCCCAACGGTCACATTTCTGACCGTTGGCGGTCGACCGGGCTGGTCGACCGGTAGCCTGTCAGGCTGCCACATCAGCCTAACGGCTAGTTTTCTGATGGGCCTATATAAACCCCAATTCTTTGGGATTTTGGCTAAGGTTTTTACAAGAGAAAAATTCCTAGTTTCCCTGAGTTTAAAACAAGTTTTCAAAAGTGTTTTTGGGCTTTAAACTTCCAATCTTATTTGTTTTAGGTTTTTGGAAAAATCAAAGAAAAGAGTATTTTGGGAGATTTGTCTTGGCTTTCATTTTCTATCTTTTGCAAGAGTTTTCCCAAGTAGTTTTTCTTTGTTGCTTGTTTTCCAAACACCTAGTTTTCATACTTGAGCTTATCTTCTATCCTAATCTATTTAGGATCTTTGTTTTGTGGAAAAAGAGAAAAAGAGAGATTGAGTTTGTGGTCTTTGGAACCACTTGTTGTAAACACCCTTGCTCTTGTTGTATCCCTCTTCGACAGAGGTGATCGGGTGATTGGTTTGCTCCCTCTAGTGAGAGGTGGAGTTTGGTTTGTAACCCTCTTCGGTAGAGGTGTTGGTTGTTGTATTGGCTACGGGCCTACCCCTCGGTTGTGAGGTGGTTGTTTGAGAGAGGAGTTTGGTACTCCTAGTGTTGTAACAAATCCTCTTCGGTAGAGGTTCCCTCGGTGGGAGATAGTGGATTGGAAATCCTACACGGTGGTGTAGGCGGGGATGTAGAGCTAGGGGCTCGAACCTCGAAACACATCTTGTTGTTAGCGTTTGATCCACTTGTCTCTCAACTCTCTCTCTCTTTATTTGTGCAAAGCATCATTCATTATTCATATCATACATTGCTTGCATTGTACCTTGCATACTTCATATTGCTATATCTTGTATATGCTTGGTTGTTTGTGTGTGCCTCACTTGTACTTAATCAACAAGAGCTTCACATAGCACCTCAACCCATTCAAGGGGAATCAAGAGGAGTTAGTCCAGAGCCCTTCACGGGGAATTCGGCTACACTTGTTGATTGTATTAAGTGTGTTGCAAAATTTGCATTAGCTTCCGCATTTAGCGCACTTAGTTCACTAGATTAGCAAGTACACCTATTCACCCCCCCTCTAGGTGTGCTTTCAATTGGTATCAGAGCTAGTGCTCCGATACTTAGGCTTAACATCCTAGGAGTAAGATCCATTTGTTTGCTAATCTACATTTGCATTTGCTTGTTTGCACACATATAGTTTGGACCCATGGACTTCATGACCCCACCTATGTTTGACCCTTCCAACATCATTGTTTGGAAGATTAGGATGTCCGTTTACTTACAAACCCTAGGACATAAGGTTCACCTTGCCATTACCAAGGAATCCTTCCTTAGTGATAGCAAGCATATAGAGGCTAATGCACTTGCCCTAAAGGCCATTAGAAGCACGCTTTCAAAAGAATATCTTATGCATGTTTCTAACCTTGATTCCGCTTTTGCAGTGTGGAATAAGTTGACAACAACCACCACCTCTAAGCTTCAAACGCCTATCCAACAAGAAGAGGAATCTAGTGGAGATGAATCCGAGCCGCAACAATGCTATAAGGTCCAAGGGAATGACTCCCTTGAGGTACACTCGGAAACCCACTTAGATGATAATGATGATGCTAGTTCTTCATGTGATGATATTGTAGATCCCCATGCTTTAAATGAAGAACTTTCTATTGTGTGTAAAAAACTAATAGAAAAATACAACCTTTTGAAAAAGAAGACTTGTGCTTTAAATAAAGAAAATGAAAAATTGTCTTCTAAACTTGACAAGGTTTTGCAAGAGAAGGTTGAGGTCTATAATGAAAGGGATTCATTGATATCTAAATTAGAACTTGCACTTAAAGAAAATGAGTTTTTAAAATCTAAAAATGATTGCCATGTTATTTTGAAGAAAAATGAAAATTTGTCTTCAAAAGTTGATTTTATTTTAAAGGAGAATGTTGCTTTGAAAAATAAAATTATTTCTATTTCAAATGATTTAGATGTGTGTTTAAAGAAAAATGTTGTTTTACAAAATAAGATTGATGCTCATGTTTGCCATGCTAGGTTAGTATCACACACACTTCCTATTGCATGTGCCACCTCTTCTTTAATTGATAATGATATATCCATGCTTAAGAAGAAGATCGATTGTTTGGGCTCCACTATGAGCCAATGTGCCATGAACCACTCTCGTTTGGAAACCTTGGTTCGAAAGAAACAAGTTCCATCCTTTATGCATGCACACCCTCCACGGCATACACATGCTCCTCACGGACACACCCATCACATGTATGCTCATGTGTACACATGTACACATTGTGGACGTAAGGGCCACCTTACTAAATTTTGCTTTGATTGTATACATGATTGTAATTTAGCAAAGAAGTTTGTTTGGGTTAGAGAAGGTACTAACCCCCATGGACCCAAAAGAGTATGGGTACCAAAGACCACCCCTCCTTTATTTGATGTAGGTGTGGGCTCTCACATGACGTGAGAGTGATGACACCTTGGAGTGGATGCGTTCCGTACTTCATGAAAATCATTTGGATGCATCACTTTCAAGGGATGTTTGGTGGAGATGACCACCATGTTTTGGAGATTAGGAAAGTTGCCTTCTAGGTTTTGGTAACGATTCCTAACTCCTTATTTTGTTTACATGCTTTCATATTCATTGTTTATAGCATATTTTATTGTTTAGTGATTAGTATGAAAATGCCATGTTTATTAAATCCTTGACACTCATGTTTAGCATTTTGAGACACCCATGTTTAATATGGACCATTATTTTTGTGTTCTCACCGTTTGTTTAGCTATCATGTTTATCATAGGTTTAATAACATATGTATTTGCATGATAATCATGTTTTCGACACTAGTATAAATCCTAGTCTAAATGATTTGTGTTTTGTTTTTATGCTTTATGCCTTGATTACATGTTTAGATGTTAGTTTTCATTAAAACTAGAAGATTTATACTTGTGCATATAGTGGGCCACAAATAAATCTATATATGTTTGAGCTTGAATGCTTATTTGAACCCATTAGATGTGCTAGTATAGTCTAGTTTTGATGATTCATGCATTTTAAACCTGTATTTCCATTTTTGGTTTTGATTTATGATTTTTCATTTCATGTATATGTTTATTTTGCCAAACTTTAAGATATACATGTATACCCCTTGAGTCATTTGCCTTTCATGCAAATCTATATATGGACTCAATTGTGTTTAAGGATATGTATGTATACTTCATGTTTGACAATTCATACATATACCTTGAAATGAAATTTGTTTTTAAATGAAAATTTAGTTTTTCTTGATTTTTGTGTTTTCATGTTTAAACTTCATGTATATGTCTATCTTGTCCAAACTACTAGATATACATGTTTATCCTTTTGAGCCACGTGCCTTAATGCATATATTTTGTGGACTCGTTGTGTTTTGGATATGTATGTATACTTTAGTTTGTATTAGACATACATATGCCTTGAAGATTAAATAGTTTAGATGATTTTTATGTTTTCATGTTTTCATGTTTAAGGAATATTTGAGCTTAATGAAAAATTTTCAAGATTATGATATTCACACTTTATTTGTACACTCACTTTCTATATTTACTCATGTTTTGTTTTCATGAGTCATATTTATGCCTAATTGAATTAAAGTGTTGATTATCTTGTGGATTTCATGTTTTATGAAAAACTTTTTTTTTTTATTCCTTACTTGAAGGATTTCGTACTAGTTAACATAATTTTTCATTTTAACTAGTTTGTTTTCTTCGTTGTATTATGAGGTATACACATGCTATTTATTGTTATGTCAATTGGTATCATTGAACTCTTTCATTTGGTATCATTTTGATCCTTTTGTATACTCATAATTATTTATTGTGTATGTATTTTTTCAATTGGTATCATTTATTGGTGATTGGTACTCATTCTATTTAATACATATATACTTGTTTTATTTGTGCTATTATATTTCTATATCTTGAGCACAAATTTTGTTTATGCTAGAGCTTGAGCTTCAACTTCATTTCAATTGATTTAGTTTTCAATTGGTATCTTATTTCAAGCCTACGCATAGTTTTTGTTGGTATTTCATAAAGGGGGAGAAAAGTCGATTTTCATATTTCAATTGGTATTTGTATTTTCACTCCCTTACTTTATGATAGAAAATAGTCATTTCAATTGATATCATATTTTTAAAAGGAAAAATACTATCTTTTGATATCAAGATGTCTTGTGTTTTAAATTGGTATCTAAAAAAAAAAATTGTTTTAAAGAATATAAATACAAAAGTTTTGATTTGTATTGACTATATGCAAGGAGAGCTTAACATCTCTTCTACATATAGATTCATGTTGAGTGTATCTAGTAATGAGGAGCTTAACATCTCTTCTTTATGTGGTACACGTGTGTAGGGGGAGCTTCACATCTCCTCTTATGCATTACATAATGTGTGTTATGTGAATTAGGGCTTAACATCCCTCTTTCATGTAATGCATATGTGTAGGGAAGCTAACTTAGTGTCTTCCTCTTCATGAATGTATATAGCATATAACATTTATTGATCTTTGTTTATTTTCAATTGGTATCAAGATGCTTCATTGACAAATTTTCACTTGATATCTTAATTGATTGTCACCCCTATTTGGTTTTTGTTTTTGTTTTAGATAAAAAGGGGAAAACATTGTTTTTACTTACCCTTTTGTTGATTCATTGTTTCAAACAAAATGGGGAGAAAAATTTATTGGTTTGGTTTTGCTTTTACCCTTTTTATTGATGATTGTTTCTTTGTAATAAAAAGGGGGAGAAGATTTTGTTTTGTTTTGATTGTTTACCCCTTTGTTGATGATTGACAAAAAGGGGGAGAAAGATTTTGGTTTATATATGCATATTTATGTTTTGCATATATTAAGTTTAATTTAGTTTAATTTTAATTGGTATCTAGAGGCATGTTTTGTTTTAAACATTTCATTGGTATCTAGAGCCATTTATTGTTTATGCATGATTATGCATTGTTATTCATTGCATATTTATTGTTTATTTGTTTATGCATGAGTTAAGGGGGAGCTTTTTTGAAGCTTAACTTTAATCCATGCATATATAACTCCATGAGTTTTGTCATCATCAAAAAGGGGGAGATTGTTGGCCCAAAGGCCTTCCACCCTAGTTTTGATGATGATTAACTCATGTAGTTATGTTTACTAATAATCTTGTGTTGTTTAAGTTTCAGATCATTAACCAAAATATTAGTTGGTGATTAGCTTCAACAAGGAGTTTAGAAGCTTTTCATGGTGATTCCGGTGTCAAAGCTTAAAGATCATACCTTTGCACTCGGTGGATCACGTTTGGGAGCAAGTCAACTTGAAGATGGAAGGTCATCAAGAAGACTTAGGTATCCATAGTTTAGATAGTGTGTTTTAGATCCATTTGTAAAGCTTAGTATAGTTGATATGCTCAAGTGCACAAACACACACGTTTTCATGTTTTGGAATTGGTTTTCATGAATGATTGATCAAAACAAGTTTACATGGTTTATATGTAATAATAGATGTATTCTAGTTATACATACATGCTTAAACATCTTAAACAAACTTATTTTGACTTTCCTATTCATGTATTGAAAAATCAAGTTTGATAAAAATACAAGTTTTGTTTTTGATAAAATTTGCAAGACTCAAAAATGAATTGATATGATTGATATATGTCTTGAAATTTTTATCACTAGTTTGTGTTTCAATATAAAATGTTAAAACAAGTTTTGTGGATTTTTAGAAGACTTAAAAGATTTTTTAAAATATTTTTAAACAGTTTTTCTGACCCAGATTTCTGTTCCAGGCTTCAATCAGTCGACTAGTCAATTGACCTAGTCGACTTGGGATGAAGTCGGTCGACCGGGCCGGTCGACCGACGTGCACAGATTGTGCACGTTTGGCAGACACAGGGACGGTCGACCGTCAGGGTCGACCGGGTCTGAGAGCAGTGCTCTCTGTTTGTTTGGGTCGACCGTGTCGGTCGACCGTGTTTGCCCAACGGTCACATTTCTGACCGTTGGCGGTCGACCGGGCCGGTCGACCGGTAGCCTGTCAGGCTGCCACATCAGCCTAACGGCTAGTTTTCTGATGGGCCTATATAAACCCCAATTCTTTGGGATTTTGGCTAAGGTTTTTACAAGAGAAAAATTCCTAGTTTCCCTGAGTTTAAAACAAGTTTTCAAAAGTGTTTTTGGGCTTTAAACTTCCAATCTTATTTGTTTTAGGTTTTTGGAAAAATCAAAGAAAAGAGTATTTTGGGAGATTTGTCTTGGCTTTCATTTTCTATCTTTTGCAAGAGTTTTTCCAAGTAGTTTTTCTTTGTTGCTTATTTTCCAAACACCTAGTTTCCACACTTGAGCTTATCTTCTATCCTAATCTATTTAGGATCTTTGTTCTGTGGAAAAAGAGAAAAAGAGAGATTGAGTTTGTGGTCTTTGGAACCACTTGTTGTAAACACCCTTACTCTTGTTGTATCCCTCTTCGGTAGAGGTGATCGGGTGATTGGTTTGCTCCCTCTAGTGAGAGGTGGAGTTTGGTTTGTAACCCTCTTCGGTAGAGGTGTTGGTTGTTGTATTGGCTACGGGCCTACCCCTCGGTTGTGAGGTGGTTGTTTGAGAGAGGAGTTTGGTACTCCTAGTGTTGTAACAAATCCTCTTCAGTAGAGGTTCCCTCGGTGGGAGATAGTGGATTGGAAATCCTACACGGTGGTGTAGGCGGGGATGTAGAGCTAGGGGCTCGAACCTCGAAACACATCTTGTTGTTAGCGTTTGATCCACTTGTCTCTCAACTCTCTCTCTCTCTCTCTCTCTCTCTCTCTTTATTTGTGCAAAGCATCATTCATTATTCATATCATACATTGCTTGCATTGTACCTTGCATACTTCATATTGCTATATCTTGTATATGCTTGGTTGTTTGTGTGTGCCTCACTTGTACTTAATCAACAAGAGCTTCACATAGCACCTCAACCCATTCAAGAGGAATCAAGAGGAGTTAGTTCAGAGCCCTTCACGGGAAATTCGGCTACACTTGTTGATTGTATTAAGTGTGTTGCAAAATTTGCATTAGCTTCCGCATTTAGCGCACTTAGTTCACTAGATTAGCAAGTACACCTATTCACCCCCCCTCTTGGTGTGCTTTCAAACCATACTCTTGATACTTTTGACATATTCTTGCTCATTCCCAAAATCTGATAATTATCTAATAAACCATAAAATGGGCCAATTTACATTGGGTTAGGGAAAACTTATGGATATCAATATATGTTCGTGTTTACGGTGGTATTAGGTATGTTGTGCAACTAAATCTTTCGGTTCGACATGAGGGCTTCCAGGTGACCAACGGGAGCGCTAGCTCCCTCCTTCTTAGTTCCATCTTAAAAAGGGAATCTTATAAGACCCTCCTATATGCCTCGCGGTTGGTTCCTACACCAGCAATGGAACAACCTGTTGGCCCAGAGGCCTTCAACTCTAGTTTTGATGATGATTAACTCATGTAGTTATAGTTTACTAATAATCTTGTGATATTTAGTTTCAAATATTTAACCAAGATATTAGTAGGTGATTAGCTTCAACCAAGGTGTTTTGGAGCTTTCACATGGTGATTCAAGAGCTCGAGCGTCAAGTTCATATCTAGCACTCGTTGGAGTCAAGCTCGGGGAATCGTGTTTGGATCGAGTCAACTTGGAGACGGCGTTCTACAAGAAGGCTTCGATTTGTTTAGTTAAGATTTAGTTTAGATCCATTATAAAGATTAGATAGTGTAATATGCTCAAGTTCACAGCACACACTTGTTATAAGTTTCATGTTTATTGGTTTTAGTTTTCGGTTTAGCCGATCTTGGTTTTCATGAATAGAAATGAATCAAAACAAGTTTACATAGTTTAATGTATATTAGATTTGATCTATATACATCTATACTTCATATACTTAGAAAAACTTATTTTGATAAGTCTACTTCATGAGTTTGGAGTTTTGAATTTTGACAAAACTTTTTTTGGATTTAATGTCAAAACATAGATATAATACCCTCATGTATATTGGATTCTATCCATATACAATATGCTTCAAAATTGTTTAAATATCAGTTTTTATATTTACATGTGTTTTGAAAAAATCGGATTTCCATTTCGAAAATTCTAGTTTTGAAAAATACAGAATTTGGTTTAAGGCAAAATTTTCAAGTCACAAAAATGGTTCAAAATGTTTGTAACATGATTTGATTTTTACTCAAACATGTTTGTATTTCAAAGATATAATAAGAACTGATTTTTGTGAAATTTATGTGATTTTATGGGATTTATTTGAAGTTAAAATATCGAGTTTTTAAATCCTGAAATTGTCCCTGCCAGGCTCTAGCGATCGACCGAGATGGTCGACCGTACCAGTGGTCGGTCGACCGTACCAGTCGACCGATGTGCACAAGACGTGCACAAAGGCCAAATGATTTGGCCGGTCGACCGAGCGGTCAACCGACTAAAGTCAGCCCACTCTCGGGTGCGGCCGGTCAACCGGGTGGTCGACCGGCCGCACATGAGAGTGGGCTGATCACTTTGGCCCGGTCGACTGGGCGGTCAAACGGCCAGAGAGCAATTACTCTCTGGATCTGGCACGGTCGACCGGAGGACTCAACGGTCGATTTTTTGACCGTTGGCTGGTCGACCGGAAGGGCATTCTGGCCCTTTTCAGCTGCCAACGGGCAGATTTTCAAATGGGTTATAAATACCCCATTTGAGTTGGTTTTTCAATAAGATTTTCAAGATTTAAATTTCTCCCATTTATAAGTGTTTTAATACAAGTTTTCAAAAGAGTTTTTAAGATAAAAAGATTCATCTTTATTTGTTTTCAAGGGTTGGAAAAATCAAAGAAAAAATAGAGATTTGGGATATTTGTTTTGTTCTTCATTCTACATCTATTCTAGTTATTTTCCCAAGTATTTTTCTTTGTTATTTGATTTCCAAACATCTTGATTCCTCACACTTGAGCTTATCTTCTATCCTATCTATTTAGGATCTTTGTTTTGTGGGAAAAGAAGTTGTTTGTGGTCTTTGTGATCACCAAGTTGTAAACCTTCCATCTTTGTGATATCCCTCCAGTGAGAGGTGATTGAGTTGATATCCCTCACGTGTGAGATGATAGTGGAGTGATATTTGGCTCCCTCTAGTGAGAATTGGAGATTGTGTTGGAATCCCTCAAGTGTGAGGTGATTATTGTTTGAGTGGCTTTGTGCCTATCCCTCTAAGTGTAGAGGTGATTTGAGTTGTGCCTTGCCTCTAAGTGTAGAGGTTGTATTTGTTGGAGAGAGGAGTTGTGTACTCCCAATTATAATTGCCCCAAATTCTCATTGGAGGTTCCCTGTGTGGGAAGTCCTGTGTGGACGAGTTAGTAGAAATCCTTCTGTGTGAAGGCGGGGACGTAGAGCTGTGTGCTCGAACCTCGAAACATATCTTGGTATTTGCGATTGATCTACTTTCTCTAACTCTCTCTTATATTGTGCCTTGCATTGATTCATATTGTCATATCACACTTATATGCTTGGTTGTGTTTGTTTATGTGCCTCACTTATGTTTAACCCCGAGAGCTTCATATAGCACCTCAACTCTTATTTAGAGGAATTTAGAGGAGTTAGTTTAGAGCCCTTCACCGAGAATTCGGCTACACTCGTTGGTTACACTAAGTGTGTTGCAATTAAGTTTTAATTTTCGCATTATTGTTCATAAATTAGCTGTACACCTATTCACCCCCTATAGGTGTACTTTCACATCCTGGGTCGTGGTCCCGAATATGCACAGGACCCACTGTAAACATTGCTCTTTGATACCCCTGTTGGTTTCCAATAACTACCTTACTTTACTCAGATGTAGATATATGTGTGATGGATGCTAGTCCACATATCTAGACATCTGAATAGGACGAGTAATATTAATAATAGAAGATGTCAATTGTAATTCGTTGTATGTTTTGCAATTCGGGTCGTATTAACTTTGGTTACAATGACGTGAGATATATGGTATATGGATGAGGGTTTCCTTATCTGGATTATTCCTTCGAAGTACTTATCTCATGAAGTCGTAAATTAAGTTTGTACCACTGGTTTTGCCGTATTCGGTTCCATCGGTTTTTACTTCAGATTTCTAGTTTTGTTATTATTATTATATTGTAGCTTCTTACATCCTGCCTTATCACTTATGTTCTATACCCCCAGTCTCCTGCTCTTATCATATTATACCATGCATGTTCTCTATTTGTTATCATTTACTATCTCTTTGCCTGCTCCGGTATGCATGTACTCATGACACGGTTTTTCAATACGTGCTTATGACTTGGATTTATCGATAGACGTGTGCTTATCCCTGCACACCATTTGGCATTCGCATCACCACTCGTTGGGGAGTTTTGACTCCCCTGAATCCTTATGTCCAGATCTCAAAACTTGGAGTTTGTGAATTCTCTTAAATGCTGATCAGAGTGACGCAGTGAAAGTGTGGATCATCGGCAGACCATCAGAGACCCTATCCTTCCATGTCCCCTGCTCGTCTCTCGAGTTTTCCTGTTGTAACTCGTGAGCGCCCTTTGTACTGTTCATACCTATATATCTCTTTATATTCTCGCATTTGCGTCTATCAGATGATGTAATATTCTTGTAGTATTGTGTCACATCCTGTGATAGCTTTGTAATTGTACTCATATGTTGGAATTTATAATGCATCACATATTTTCGAACTCTGATTCATGCCTGTACTGATGCTTAGCGTATATATGTGAGGGTATTTTCAACCTACGTATATACGTCGTAGTAACGTTTCCATACCCGCGGGATCGGGGTGTTACATTTTTATTCTTGTCAGTTCTTAGTTGATCTGACGTGATAATGGTGACATGGAAAAAGCAGATTTGTACTAGTGGTAATTGAAACGAGTCTAGGCCTAACCATTTAAACCTGATCAGTTTTTAAATGGGTCAACACCATAGGTTATAGAGACGAGTGCATATTTTTAATTGATTTGTGTAGGCCCAAATCAATTTAGACTCAAATCAAAATAAGTATAACATGCTCGTGAAATCACCGACGAACTCATGTACTCGGGGAAGACCAGCGTGAAATTGACTTGTCGATGGGGAGAGAGAGTTGCGTCGATAGGAGAGAGAGAGGGGGCCGCAGTGAATTAAGATTGGTATGTAGAGAGAGAGAGAGAGAGAGAGAGTGAGTGAAGTTCCTTGGGATCGGGGGTGTGGGAGAGAGGAAACAATGATGAGGCTGTCTGATCGTGTGATAAAAGTGATCGCTTGAGAGTGATCTGAGGGCTAATTTGGATTCGGGTTAGAAAAGACTATTTGTTAAAAGGTCCCGGATATACTTAATATAGCATTTAAACCCATTTTGTTCTAAATTAACTACAATCTTTGTTTAACATTGTTCTATAGTGAGGCACAGTCGCATTTTGTAAAAATGCCACATAATTGTGCCACTATAGGCTAGGTTGTTGTTGTGTGTTAAGTTAGTACAAACAACTGTAAAGAAGGTGATACCAAATTTCAATCATAAACTTAGAAGGCTACCTATATATTGTTGGGAACAAAAATCTACTCATAGGGGCCATTTGTTTCGCGTAAAACTCTGTAATTCGTAAATGACTTACAACCCAGTTACAACTACGGCGTTTGTTTGGACCGTAATTCGTAAAAGGCTTACAGAACCCAATTACCACTCACTTGCAACCCAATTATCACTCACTTACTACCCAGTTATAGTTAATTTAGTGGTCATGCAAATTTGTATTGTTTTTTTATATTAATATTAATTTTTTTAATATTTAGTATTTTTAATATTTATTTGTAATATTAAAACTTTTTAAATCACCAAATAGTTAATTTTGTGGTCAACTTTTTCACTTACGACTTACACATTACGATAACCAAACACCGTAAAATACAATACATTTTTCCACTTACAACTTTATATTACCAACCAAACACCATAAAGCTTAACTCATTTACAACTGTATAAGACTTTACCAATTACGACTTACGAATTACGGCCAGTTACGACAACCAAACAGGCTCATAGCATGCCCATATGCAGCTTAAGCACCAACAATAGGAAAAGGACTCAAATTCTATGGTTATGTGTGCAAGTTGCATCCATAAATAGGAGAAATTTTATGGTGTA